>JAOBAT010064984.1:0-47147 GCA_026413305.1 Hydrozoanthus tunicans
CGCCTAAAGTTTCCTCTTCCGTACATTTCAATACTACCAGATCCATCGATCAAGAAGCCAAGATCAAGTCTTGCCTTACATACTACAAAAAATGTCAGAGGTAGGTTAATGAAAACCAAATTGTTTTTACTTCATGAATTAAACAGCCTAGCAAGGAAAGTATTTACTTAACATTTGATTTGCAAAAATTTCTAATGGCTCCAATTGCTTCACAAAACCTTTGAAAAATGAGTAAACACCCAAAGAGCAAATAAAAGGAATATTTCTTCATAACACAAGCTACTTAAGTACTATGTGAAAAGATTTTCACGAGCGTGTACAAACAAGGACAACGTTTAAAGTACCTGTGCTGACAAATAAAAAAATCCTAAAACAGACTAAACTGCTCATAAAAAATATTGATCATAAAAAGCGGTTTGTTTCAATGTTTGTTTTTTGCCGGTTTAGATGACCGCATAGCGGCAACTCTTATTCAGTTCTTGAATACACTGTGGCCGAGGAAGTCAGTTTCGTCCGATTTCATATGGTCTTTGTCCAGAATAGTTTAACGTTGGTAACTAGTTTTTTTTTATTTTCGTTTCTCTCTCACATAGCTTTTCCAGAAGGTGTCGAAATGCTTCGCCTCCAACCTCACCAAAGTTTCACAGTGATAATTGATATAGGTGCTAAAAGCAGTAAAAAAAAAAAGCTGCGGACCAACCAAAATTTTTAAGGAAAAAAGGAATAACTCTTGGCTTATAAAATAAAGTACAGTAAACAAAAACATCATAAGAAAGAATGCATTTATATATTTCTTGTCCCTTTCTTTTTAATACTCCAGAAGAGGTGGTATCATTCTAGACAAAACCTCTGCTACTTACCGCGCCCGCTTGGGACAGGTCGTGGTCTGGGTCTTGGAACTCCTCCTAAAGGATGGACGAAATGTGAAATTTCTTCTAGCCTATTTTTTCTGTTTCTAAACAACCTTTGTTGGCAGAAATGTTTCCCGAATCAACAAAAGAAATAATTAGGAAAACATCCAATACTAGTGAGGCATTTACCTGCAGCGCGACATGCTTTCCTCTGGATTCTTCCGACCACGTATCTCATGGCTCTGAATCCTGATGTAAAAACAGACCTACGATCTGAGGCCATCTGGTTCAGCTGCCCTCGGTTGTACTTTCGACCAATGCCAAGTGCAAAGACCTTTACACCCATTCGTTTAAGACGTCGAGCGGGATTATATACTTTGTCGTGGGATATGCCATCGGTCATCACAATCAACACTTTCTTACGACCTCTGCTACGGTTGAACAAATGTTTTCTGCTGTAATCAAGTGCCTGACCACACCTTGTGCCTCCTCTTGGATAACTGAAAAGTTAACCAATAATTACATAACAACCAATATTTCTTTTTTTTTGTGCTGTCTGCAAGTTGCTCTCGACCTCTTAATCAAAATCTATCACTTAATGTTTATCGGAATGGTTTGATGACCTTAACAGTTAATTTATCATTTTAAACCATGCATTCCTAAGCTCCGTTAACGTAATCGGGTAAAATTGTAGAATTCATTTTATTTCTTGGAATCATCTTTTTAATTTTAACTTACCGAATCCTGTTGATGCCTTTAAGTACTTGTCTACGTGATCTCAACTGTCCAAATCTAAACTTTGGAAAAACACGGGACGAGAATACCACCACACCAATTCGGGTCCAGCGATTGCTGATATAGAACCTTTGGACAACACTCCTCACAAAGTTCAAGCATCGCCTAAAGTTTCCTCTTCCGTACTTTTCGATACTACCAGATCCATCAATTAAGAACTCAAGATCGAGTCTTGCCTTACAGACTGCAAAAAATGTTCAAAGTTAGGTTAACAAAAATAAACTGTTTTTTTTTTATCAAAAAGTTAACACTCAACGAGCATGTAAAAAGAACATTTCTTTCTACAAAGAGCTGCATATCTTTAGTGTGAAAAGAATTTTTACGAGTATTGACAGATAAGGAATAACCCCAAAGTACATGTGATGGCAAGTTAAATTTTTAAAAACATTTAATAAAGTTCTTAAATGCCGCGATTAGATTGAAGAAATCATAGCTCCCGAAAAAGGATATCGGTTTCTTTGGTCAATACTAAATTGATATATATTTTAACAGAACAAAAACGATTTATCAAACGTCCCGTCAGCCAGTTAATCAACTAATCAATCAATCAATAGTATGTTCCAAAAAGAATATTATGACAGGACTTAAAGATGATCCATCAATAAATTGTAGCCAATAAAAAAAATGGAGTTACTCTGATAGAGAGTAGGCAGTTTTTGAGCTAAGGCCAGTTGTGTCAAAACTTGTATTCGGGCTCCAACAAAGTCTTATAAATTCCATAGCAGAGCTTATGGGTCTTATACTCCTATTAAGCTTGCACCTTGCACTCAGACAATGAAAAATAACAACAACAACAATAATAAGAATAATAATAAAAATAATAACTAACAACAATAATAATAAAAATATCATAATATTGATTACAATAATAAAAGTGAAAATATTAATAATATTGATAATAATGATAATAGTAACAAAAATGATAAAATAATAATGAAAATAATAATTGTCCTTACCTCGTCTTGGAATGGGAGGACGTCGTCGCTGTTGTTGTGGTCGTCGTCGAGGTCGTCGTTGTCGTCTTTTTCGAAATCGTCGTATTCTTCGTCGCCGTAGTCGTAGTCGTCGTAGTCGTAGTCGTCGTCGTAGTCGTCGTCGTCGTAGTCGTCGTCGTCGTAGTCGTCGTCGTCGTAGCCGTCGTCGTCGCAGTCGTAGTGGTCGTCGTCGTAGCCGTCGTCGTCGTAGTCGTAGCCGTCGTCGTCGTCGTCGTAGCCGTAGTCGTCGTAGTCGTCGTCGTCGTCGTACTCGTCGTCGCCGGCGTGGAATAGGGCTTCTTTTGGTCCTTCCTTTCCCTGTAAATCAAAACAACCAATACTAGTTTAAGAGTAGCAATCTGTAAAAATCAAGCGAGCGGTGGGAAACCTCTATACTTTCATATTTGGTAGTGTAATGTATCATAAGTACCAAGTGTATTTTGTTTGGTCAAATATCACTGTAGTTAGGAGAAATATGTAAGTTACCGAACATCACCAAATGTACTTTTCTGACGAGTAACGGCCGTGTGTGGAGCATTGGAGCTTTTCATATAAAAAACAATTCCAAATCCTTGTTAAGCAACCTCTAAGAGCATCAACAAGAAGAAGCTGAGAGGTGGATGCTAGCTAACTAAAGAGAAAACTCTTTTCTGTACACAAAAACAAAATATCAAGGAAAATGCGTGTCTTTGGCCCTATTACTCTTTCGCAACAAAACAAAAAAACATTTTGAAAAAAAATTAGTTTTGACTTTCAACTTTTTAGTTTTACAATATTTTTTTGCAAATAAGTTTGCATTGATATCCTCGTGAAAATAGCTACAAGAACTAAAAAGAGAAATGCATAAAGACGCAAATGTTTCTATAGTAAAATCGAGCTGCACCCATTATGGCGACTTTACTGATTGGCTCAAAGACAAACTGCTAAAATTCAAAAGTTGAAATGGAAAGTTGAAAAATTCGAGATCCACCGATGAGAGAGTTAAAATGGAATGTTGAAAAATTCGAGATCCTCCGATAAGAGAGTTTTGTTTAACAACATACCTTCACTCTGGCAAAAATCTTGCTTTATCCTACTGATAACAGTATCAGACTGTTTCAGTCCCGAAGGGAACATAAAACTAGGACCAGAGGCGAGCTGAAGAAGCTGTGCTTCGTTAGTTTTCTCTCCAGTACCCACTGAGTAGATTTGGACACCCTTGAGTTTCAGGCTCTGGGCTTTCTCTTGTACATCATCATCAGACTGGCCATTGGTCAACACAATAAGCACTTTGTTGCGTTTGTCACTTTCATCAAATAGATAGTGACTGCAAAACTCAAGCGCTTTGCTTGACTTACCACCACCAGGAAAACTAAAAAAAAGAGAAAAAGAAAATAATAGATCTTACGAACTGTAAAAATTGCATGCTGTTTATCTAAGTACCAAAGCATTACCTCTTCACCTCTGAACGCATTTTTTTCAACAAGAATATTGCCAGCATTTCCCAACACAGAGCATAAGCTTTCACTTTCTAGCAGCCTCGTACCTCTAGAAAGAAACTTTTCAAAAGTTCTTTTACTTTCTACAGTGGAATCCCGGTTTAACGATTGGGATTATGTACCCCGAGAGCAAAACCTTTCCCGGTATAACAATAAAATAAACATGACCGACCACAGGGAATGCTGGTTTTATAACAAAACAAAAAAAAACATCAATGCTTCTGTCAACAATCTTTGTTCTTGCTTACGCTCTAGCAGCCATGAATACTGATTGATGTGTTTTAAACCACTTTATAGATCATTGTTTATCTGCCTTTTAACAGTTCCCTGTTACATTTTGAACATAGAGTGAAAATGCGTACGTCACCTTTTCCTGGTATAACGATATCTTAAAAAATTTTAACACAAAATCATTATACCGGGAATCTCGGTATAACGATATCCCGGTTTAACGATATGATTTTGGCGTCCCCTTGGCATATCGTTAAACCGGGATTCCACTGTATTAGAATATTATGATGATGTTCTTAGTTTGTTGTTACTGCGCTGCAATTCATTTTCAAAGAAAATCCCAAAGGAGCCTCAAGAAACAGCACAGTAGACCAAACTACAGCAACAAGATTCAAACGGCAACGATGTTTCAGCATCATCCCAATGCAGTTATCAAGAATAAAGTATTTACAATGCAAATTGTGCAATTTGAATCTGTTGTTTTAGTTTATCTATGTTCTTGTGTTAGCAATGCCTTATTGATTGAAACATTCTGTTCCAAAAAGAAGTTAACTTCAAAAGATTTGTAGTTTAGGCAATTTCAAAACTTTTTCAGGATCAACGAACCTATTGTTCACTTTCAACACCCTTATTTCAACCTTTTCTTCCGTGTAAATAATCATTTGCCGTTAATACTTCTGTAATAAGCAAGTGGCTCACCTGAAGTGGTTGAGTGTTCTCACAGCCTGTCTTGTGGTGTACTGTCCAAACCTGAAAACTCCCTGAGGGTGAGGTGAAGACACAACTACACCAACACGAGTGTGGTTCGACAGAGCGTCCAACTGGTTAACCATGTTGGCCACAAAGTTTCGGCTTTGTTTGAAATTATCTTCATTCTCAGTCCCGTCAATAAGGAAACCAATATCAACTGGACGTGAACATTCTGTTTTGTGAAAAAAGTAGAAAATCAGAAAAGCCTAGCAAGTGACAGCAATAAAAGAAGTGCCTCCCTGCATTTTCCCACAAATCCTTGCGCACAAGAGTTTATAAGTGCTCATCAGGATGCATAGTGAAAATCAATGAGCTTGAAGTCTGGTATACATAATGCTTGTGCAAAGACACGGTAAGAGTTTTGCCAAATCGTAGTTTTCTTTGTACCCTTTGGTGATGCTATTCTCCCAAAGCATAAAAAGTTTAAACACGGTGAAAATAACTGCGTGTGAATCCTGCGTTTTGCTCCCAGACGAACTACACTCGTATGATACCAAAACATTTCACAGTCCCTGTTTTTAGGTGCTGCGATCTAGTTAAAGTCCCTATCAAGTTTAATTTTTTACTTTTTGGATTAAAACTGTTGTCATCTAAGAACTGAAAATTCGAATAACCAAAGAAAATTTCCACGTCTAAGTATGCTTTTTAATCAAAAAAAGATTGGAATGTAAATTTCGACCGAGCAGGCCGGGGGCTGGTAACCTGTGGCGTAGCAGCAGTGAGATATGTAGTTTTTATTTAAAAAATTTTCATTTCTGTTAAAAAATGTCATAAAAGTTTTATTTCAAACAATTTCAAGGTAATAATTAACTGATTAAAGTTATAACAATGTGACTAATGTAACCAGAATTGAATTTTTTAAGATAAAAGAGATTGTTTCTGCTTCATGCCTCGTGCTACGTCATATGCCTCCTGCTACGTCATCACTGCACACTTCAAGTCTAAAAAAATGTAACAGAAACGGCGAGAAAAGGTTTTACTTTCGAAAATTGCTCTTATTAAAGGGTTCTACTTTTCATCTGGAACTTAAAAAAATAAGCTTGATAGGGACTTTAACTTTACCTATAAAACAAAGAAGTTATAACGCGCATTCTGATTGGCTTTGTAAATATGAAGAGAGAGTATCTGCATACGTCGCTGTGAGGATTTATCGTCTGTTTGTTTGGCTTGTTTTATAGAAGAGATACAAAACTTGCTTTTATGATCGGTTTAGCGATAGAAACACTTGTCAATTTTTAGTCCACAGGCGAAGAGTGCAAGAAAACCTTGCCAGCGGCTCGTTATTCTTTAAGTACTTCTTAAATGAACTAAAAGGTTCAAGCTTATTTTCATCGATCACTAAACACGCGCATGCAGATGCATGCACCGGTTGTGTATTTCCATTTAGTGCTCACTCCTAATCATGAAGCTGGTTTAGACGTGATATGTCAAAAAAATTTAGCATACAAACAGATATTTGAACCTACCTGGTAAAGCACTAGCTGTCCAGCAACTGAAAACAAACCAACGTCAAACAACAATGTGAGATTACAAGCAAGAACTTACAATAATACTGCAAAGCTACTTGTTTCCTTTTTTCAGTTCTCTAATCTAGGATTCGCACTTTTCACTGGAAGGGCCTGAACTAGAATGCTTGTGGTGTCTCGGATTATGCCACTCAAACGAATAAAATCGATGACAGCACCTCGTTCAGATTTTATTCTACGTTTCAACATGCTTGCTTTTGTAGCTAGAATTATCTTCAAGGCCAACAATGAAGTGTTAATGAGCTAGAATCTTTAGGCAATGGTCTAAACCATAGTTAATCTAGGGCCTGGTTCTGAAACCAATTGTTGTTCATCGTTTCCTTAATTTTTACTAGTCCTGAAGGTGTACAAAATACAAAAAGTTTGGACATGCAAACAACAAGTAGCCAAATAAAATATTCTCATTAACACCTGATCACGAAACAAAGAATGTGCACGGTCGCGGTTCGTTCAACCTACAACAAAGCACCTTTGCGCATTCTTTGTATTTCCTTTTAAAGTTTGCAGGCTTTCAAAGCCAGTCTTTGGATTAACTATGTCTAAACGAATAGTAAAAGCGTAAGCCTTGCTTGTCTCTAACGTTGACGGGTTCAGCAGCTTTTTCATCAAATGCTGCAAAATCTGTTGCAATATCTATTACACATTTCAGCTTCAACACGCCTTTTGCAGCAATAATCACATGGTACAAACAATGATATTCTGGTTGGCGAAGGAGTGTCACAGACTTCAAGACGAGGCACAATTAACAAGAAACGCGAGATTTTTCTTTGTTTTACATTTCCCAGGGAAGTTTGTGACGTTCCTTTGCCCACCAGAATATCATAGTTTGTACCATGTGAACACTTGATGCCAGGGCTATCTTCGAATCTTAAACAATTGTCAACATCTAGTGTCTTAAAGCTTTAAATCCAAGGAGTTTTCCCTCCTTAAACCTCTTATTATTACGTAATTAAGAACGAAAGCACCATTGTCTTTAATTTTTGCTAACATTTATAGTCTCAGCCAAGTGCTGGGAGGTCCTTTTTGTTACTCAAGGTTCATTACAAACAATGACGCAAGCTTTGAATTGGTAGTTTTATAAATATTCATTTATTGTCATCCTGACACGTTCGAAAGTACGTCTATTGAAGTTCTCGCTCCTGTATATCTTAAAACCAACAATTATTCTTCTGATTGGCTGTTTTTTTATACGAAAAAGGTATCAGATCGGAGAACGCTAAAACCAATTTGCTGATGTTTCAACCGGATGGTAGTGAAATATCTCCCCATTTCGCCCTGTTGGTGATACAAAACATCCTCGTTTCGCCCTGATATTGATATGCTATTTCCCCGCCAGGCCCTAAAGTATTATGAAAAATTTAATGACGAAGTCTTTATAAAACATCCTTTTGCAGCTCGGCATTGGGACGGAAGTTTAGAGACGGGATGTTTTTGGTTTATTGCATTTTCGTCCTCGAATACTGAACTTTTTGCGTTCTGATTGGCTTACTCGATCTCGGTTATCAACTCATATATACCGAATTGACCATATATGGAATCTGACTCTGTAGTGTTGCAATACTGAAATATGCCTCTGAAAAAGTTTTAGCTGTCATTTCTAAGTCTCGAATTTGAAAAAATCAGAAATTCGATAAGACAATTATTCCATTCGCACTTGTTGGATATGAGATGGTTTATAACCAACTTGGCGCTGCGTGCTTGTTTGGCTATTTACTATCTCATATCCAACAAACGAACGGAATGAATGTTAAACAAACGTTTTAGAGGTGTGCTGGCTACGCGAATACTATTAGACACCTAGGGTTGTTTATTCTTTCTTTCTACATAGGAGAGGAAGGCTATAAACATTACGTAACCAAAGAAAGGGGTTTGTTGTTCTTAAGATTTTCGTGCTTGATGCGACTCTGGCTTTTTTATGAAAATCGGACTTCAAAAAATTTATGTATATTATGATATTTATTTATTTTTAACCCTACTTAAGACAAAAAAAATGAATTAACCAGACGAACGATTATATAATCCGAAATTTCTGTTTCACTCAACTCTTTAACTGTGTAAAACCTGAGATATTTATAAACTATTACTAATGAAACATTGAAGCAGCGCTCGATTATAAACGAAATTAATAATTAGTTCATAGCTTTTCCACCAGTCGAGGCATCCGTGGCTGACACAAAATCAGGTTTAATTTAGGTTTATGGTAGGAAAAGAAAATAGTTACAAGTCCAGCGGCTAGAGCATAAACGGCTCATAGGTTATCCAAAAATTACGGGTGGTCTTTCAGAGCAAATACTAGGGAAGGGCATTCAAGCCGGAAAAATGATCAAATATTTAATAGTCCTTAGATAAAAACTTTAATTGTTGAAAGGAAATAAAGTTAAATTTGTCTACGGGTTTCGAGTTGGACGAATATAGTGAGATGCAAAACTTAACTAAATAATGAGATCTGATCACCATATAACTTCTAACTGCGTTGAACATGACCCAACTTTGGGAACTTTTCAAAACAGACGAGGCTACAAACTGGCAAAAGAATGGCATGGAGAGGGTTAAGACATAACAGAGGCCTAACGACTGTTGTTTCTTGACATATCTCAAAGTTTGTTGCTTAAATCGACTTTGAAAAATTAGCTTCAGTTTCATGCATGAGCTCTCAATTTAGGACTTCTAAGGTTTTGTTTGTACGGTCAAGATTTTAACCAAACAAAAAAGTGGCGTTTCTCTTAACGGCCGCTTTTTTAAATCGCCTCCAGATTTGAATTCTTTTATTTCAGTTAACACAAAAAATATAAGTATCGAGTTTTGAAGCTTTGATTTTAAAAAGCCGTTAAACTAAACCGTACCACCTGGTGCAAAGATAAAAGACGAGAAAATGAACTGTTTTATTTTCTACAAGCGGATAAAAAGTGCACTATGGTACTTGGTTGGATAAATAAAAAAAAAACAAATAAGCTCCTTCGACTAGGTTAATTAGTTTTACTTCTCGGCCTTTCGTCATTTATTTGTCCAGCCTATCAGCCGCGTGCATAAACCTTCGATCATTTACCAGCTCACTTAATATTTAACGATTGCGTGTCTGTGTGTTCCTTTGTTTGTTTTTCAGATGTCGGTCTTTTGATTTCCCTCTAATATGCGCTAGCTAGACTGTTGCAGTTTCTCGCAATCAAATTGAGTTTCAATACAAATATCCTTGCGTTCTTATAAACAAAACTATTCTTTCTTTTAAAAATTTAATTTTTTGAAAATCAATCAAACCCGATTAATTTTTTCAAATGTTCGGATGAACTAAATAGCTTTTGAGTTGGTCACGAGAACGCGCTTCCAATTCTGGTGCCCATGCACGTAAATAAAATATTCAAAATAGTTTAAAGTCACTTTTAGAGTTCTCAATTTAGTAAAAGAAGGGCGTAATTTACTACTGTTTTAAAGCGTGATATGTGTTCATCTCTTTTGTATAAAAAGCTGTGTCAAGAGCCCTCGAGTATAAAGAGTTAACTTTACAAGACTAATTGCTTATGCTACTCGCATGTATGTCTATGTTCTATTGTTAGTGTACCTGCTACTTTCGATTTGTGTCGCTATCAAACACCGGCACAATTTATAAACATACAGATTGTTTACTTTCATAGGGCACAAAGATATAAAAAAAAATACCAAACGCGTTACGGTTTTAAAGTCTCGAACAAGCTAGATTATAGGAACTTTATACTTAAAAGAACTTGGATATAACAATGTCCTTGTTCAAAACAAAATCTCCGTAGCAAAAATAATCTCTGCTAACTTTCTGGTAACAAAGAACTGTTTGATAACTTTTTCGCTCTAACAAAATCCTTTGTGCGAAAGTCATTAAAATTAATAAGTATTGTAAATGCGATTTTTTGATCACATTTAAGTGAACAATTAAGAACAGACTTAAGTTTCACCGTTTTTGTGCCTTCGATGACAAATCTTTAAAAGAAAGAAAATTCTTTTGGAAGGGAGAATGTGTTTGAGGTTCGAGCCGTTTTCAAGACAGTGCATTAAACTCTGTCGCAAAAACAAATTAAAACTTTGAAAGAGGTTGAAATGTTTGTTAGCATCAGTTTTTGAGTGTCGCCCATGGACTTAAATGAAGAAAATGTCATCCCAAACACACGCTTAACGCTTACAATCTCAAACATAATTCCTGTCAACAAACTTTGAACACTATTTGGCAGTTTTTGACACCTTAAATGATAATAAAATGGAAAGTAAAAGAACTTGGAGGAAGCTCAGTCGTCAAATAAGGCAGAGACGTCGTAAATAGACTTGTACAAACCTTCTTAAACAGTTTTTTTGATAGCTACACATTTACAAGCATCGACATTTTTAGAGTGGAAGATACAAAAACATCGCATGACATACTCCGTTTGCGTGATCAATTATCTTGCAAGTGATATGGTAAAACCATGTCAATAATTTTCAAAAGCCTCGGAAATAAAAGTCTTGTATAGAAGGAGAAGGATGCTAATTTTCTATCCAATGACTAATTCTAAAATCAGGTAAAGATGTACTTACAAGACAATCAGTAGCGCTATCAAATTTACCCCTTGAGTCCCCATGTCTTTACAGCCGAGGGGCACTCGGGTTCTGATTTATTTTCTCATAACCAGCACCTCTTAACAGACACTCCGTGTCAACCTCGTTAATATTAACAGATACAGTTTCTTCAACAACCTCACAATACCTGTAGTCAAAAGAAAATAACTGGAAACTGGGAAGCGAAAACGTATTTTTTTTCATATAGCTGTTTGATACAAAAGAGCACAAAAAGTTTTCATTGCAAAGAGGAAGAACTGTAGAATGTACTTTCCATTAAAGAAACACCCTCCGTGTTCGAAAAACAATCGTTCATAATCCGCAGCGCAAATGAAATGAACAAGAAACAACAAGTTTGTATTTTGTAAATATTTCTCGATTCCTATCTAATTACACGTGACTGACTGCATTCTAAGAAACGCTTCTCCTTGTTTGCTTCAAATTAAATTAACACCTTCTCAAAAGTTTGTTTTACACGTAACCGCTAATACAAGTTGGGATTTTTATAGTTATTGTCCTCGTTCCGCTGTCAAAGCTAATCATTTTGTCAACTTAGTTTACCTAAAATTAATGGGACGCGGCCATTCACTCATTTTGAATTTTACGTGATAACTGATTATAGCCAACTTTTAAATGATTAAGTTTCTATTCTAATGCCAATTTAATACTGTGTCTTAACGTTCTTCTAGAAAATTAAGTATACACTGTGCCCGTGATAGGAGTTACGTAATGCGAACGGGAACTCGACCCAGTCCGCTGTGCAATGTTAATTCGAAATAATTTGCAATCTTGCATTAAAAGTTTCTCATGGAGTCAATTAAAATAAACAATTTACAGAATCAGTAACATTCAGGGGCCAAAACGAAAATGATTGATGGGTGAGAGCTCTTGACGTCTCAAACCAATGATCAGAAACATAAGCGTTAAAGTGCCAGGCGCCGCGCACACTGCATTTTCGCGAGAAAACTGGAAGCAAAGTGCTTCCATCGAGCTTGTATAACGGGCGCTTTTGTGACTAGGGTTCTGTTTTTGTTTGACTCGTCCGCGCTATAGTCGTAGTTATAGAAAATTTAGACAACGAGGAAAAGGGACTCCACTTACCAGCTCATTTTGGCTATTCAGCTGGCCTTGCCTAACACAGAAGAAGTTGAGGCAGCGCTTGCTATACAGCTCAGCTTCGATCAAACAGTTACAATAGACAAACGGAACTAACTCTCCGCACCTACGTTCCTTGATGCGGTATTTGCCTAATCACACAATGCACATTGTTGTTGTTGTATTGTCCGAATTTAATATATTTCACACTTTGTGGCCGTCTTCGTTTCCATAGTTTAGTCTGCGTCATTCGAATGAGGCCGAGGTGTTAATCATCATGAACAAACTCTACTTTGGCAGCCCGACCCCTTAAACAAAAATAGGATTCTGTCCCGGGGGAGGGGGTTTACTCCCTTACATGGGCTATATAGGTATATGAGTCCCCAAAGGGTATGGTTTTCAGCCGCTTTGGTGATAAAAAGGGTATCAATTTTGGCCGTTTGCCGCCGTTTTGGTCATAAATAGGGTATCAGTTTTTTGCACCTAGTCTTGAATTCTTGTTTTAAGAAAAGTCACTTAAAGTCAATTTTTTTCATGCCCTACTCAGGTCATAAATAGGGTAGGGAAATTGCAGAGTTTGGTCATAAATAGGGTAAGGGTTTAGGAAAGCGGGCTGCACACATCTACCTATATTTTGGGGGATTTCCCCCACGGGGGGAGGCTCTGTCTCTTGAACATGCTGATAAGAATCAGTGTACCTACCGTGTGGCTGCCAAGCATCGCTACTTTTACGCAAGAGGGCAAGCAGAAGAAGTCTTGACTTAATAATGAATCAAAATCTATCTTCAATTTTGAACTAAATGGAAACTGATAAAGCAGACCAAAATCAAACGAATACTTTAATGCTCAATAATCTATTAATGTCGCATACTCTTAAGCAAGTAACAAAATACAACCTTCCATTTGGAAATGAAAGAAACAAAACTGTCTTTAACAGACGAGTGTTCTGTGTTTCCGTTCCGCTTTAGTTCTGATTTTCATTGTTCAGTTTTTCTCGGTATCTTTCTTTTCTTCTTCCTTCGGGTTACTTGGCACTGCTTGTCTTCGCAACAAGTCGGGAACGTATTTCTGCGGAGCGAAAAAAGGAATTGTACGATCAGAATAACTTTGACTGCAATAGCTGGTACAGATGGAGACGATGTGGTATTATAAAGCTCCGCATTTGAACGTAAACGAATTCCAAGGTAAAATTATGACAAAAGAAAAGTTTCGGTTTTTCTGTGAAGTCGGATTTCATTTAAGTATGGCAACTTCTGTACTATAAAGTCCCGAGTACCAAGGGAACTACTACATTTGGTAAAGTGAAGCTAAACCCTTTCTCTGACCAAGTGACCTTTTATGTCCGCGCCTATCTCCGGTTTCATTATTTTTGGTTGTGGTTTAAGCCTAAAATAGACTTAAAGTTTTTTTTTTTTTAATTTTTAAAGAGCATTTGACACGAAATCAGTTTTTCAATTTTCAAAAAGTATGCTATAAAAACACATTGGTTTGCCAAGGTTGAGAAACATACGATGAAAGTCAGTACACCAAGGTAAGGCGTGTCGAATTTGGAACCTTTCCGTCAAAAGTGTCCCCTCCAAAAGACCAACAATATGACGTAACAGGTCACGTGCGTCTCTCCTCAGTCCATCAAAAATCGGCTTTAAAACATCTGTAACTAATAGAGTTTCTATCGAAAACTCCAGCAGTTGCGGATATTTTAAAATTGACTTATGTCTTTACTTCGTGGCACCATATTAAATCATAATTTGCAGTTACATGTACAAGCAGTCCAGAAATTCTCTGGTCAAGTACCAAAAACCTCCTTACTGTCCCAAGATCAAACACAAAAACTTACAGTAGCAGCGGCAAAACTTTTTAATGAACTTCCTACATATATGAAAACTTCTGTCTCTATAAACTCTTTCAAAACAAACAACATAACACCTACTTCTTAATTTATTTCTATGTATATATGTTAATATTTTTGTTGGCCTTATTTCTTCGCATCATTTATATATTTTTTACAAATTGAATTTATGTAGCGTTTTCAACTGTAATTTGTTTTCGTAAAGGACTGCACGATGTATAATGGTATATTGTTCTATATATTATATTATATACTATTGATTATATGTAATAAGAGAAACAGAGTGCACACTTACCATCTCCTCGCAAATTGCCTTTCCTACTACTCGAGCTTGAGTGATCAAATGCCTGAATGACCGCACTCTGAACACGTGTTTTCTGTTTCGGGCCAATGCAGACGCATAGCGAACATCAGCATTACCAACGGCCACCACATAAACGTATACGTTTCTACGTCTCAATAAATTGCGCATATGCAACAAAGCGCGATAATTCCGTGCAGTGTCTCGGCCCCCGACGATTACCACAAGAGCGCGATGGATATAGCTTGGGGATTTGAAGAAAAAATGGTAGTAAGCTGATCGAGCCGCAACATAGAGGTTTCGCCCATACGTTCGTGGGTAGCGAACTAAGGTGATCTTTCTCATTAACGCGTATCGGCTAGAGAAAGACCCAAAGTTAACAACCCTTCTTGCTCGGTTCCCGTATGTAGTCACACCAACATGGCTGTGATGTTTTGACAATGGGTAACGCCTGGCGATGGCCTTGACAAAGACTTTCTCCAGTTTAAAGTTGTACCTTCCGATATCTTTGGATCCGTCGACGAGGAAGGCAATATCAGCAGTTGCAGCACAGCCTGACAATGTGTCTGTGTAATAAAAGGATCGAATGAGTGTGTTAGCAATCAGGTTTGCCGATCATGATCTCAGACTGCGAATTGCCCTCTATAGCAACTCGCCAAACGAGAAGAGATGGTAATTAAATTTTCCTTTGCTTGTCCACCAAAGCCTGCAAGCCTAAAAGAGCCAATCATTGCCTCAGTGAACATCTTAAGTTACTAATTACACGTAGATCAGATACTTTTGCACATGTTTTTTTCTAAGTGAACTAGAAACTATTTAAAGTTCCTATCTAAAGCTTATTTTTTTAAGTTCCAGATGAAAAGTAGAACCCTTTAATATTAGTAATTCCCGAAAACGAAACCTTTTCTCACCATTCCTGTTACATTTTTTAGACTTGAAGCGTGCAATGATGACGAAGCAGGAGGCATATGACGTAGCAGGAGGCATGAAGAAGAGAAAATCTTTTTTATCTCAACAAATTCTATTCTGGCTACAATAGTCACATTGTTAAAACTTTGATCATGGAATTATTCCCTTGAAATTGTTTGAAATATAGGAGCTGGATAGGGACTTTAAAATAATACAATTATCGTCTTTATCACTAAGATGAATTAACTTTAATGCCCCTTTCATTAGATGTCTGTTCCATTTGCACAAAGGCTCAGAATATAGATTGGCTAAACCTAGCAAACCGGGTGAAAAATAGGTTATGAAATTAAGAGTCATACTTATTGTTTGAATTTACACTTACGTGGGGGTCGTAGCACTCCAGTTCCTGGTCTTGGTCCTGGAATAGGCCTTGGTCCTAAAGGGAACAACAGATTAACTTTTGACTGTCTTGTACGACTCTCTCACTGCAGATATCGGCTGCACCTTAAAATGCTTTTGATGGTTTGCGAAAAAATAAATTAAATATTTGCTCTAGCGAATAGGATTTTTATATTTTTAAAAAAAAATGAATTAAATATTTGTTCTAGCGAATAACATTTTAATATTTTTTTCTCCCCGTCCCACTTGCCAATAGATAGTTAAATATTAATTGCAACTCAATCCTGTGCACAATGGTTAAAATGACGTCATTGGGAGGAGGAGGGAGGAGGTGTGTTCAGCTTCATTCCGTTCCGCTTTTGGTGAATCAACTCGATTTGTCGTCGGACCAGCCTTCTCCCCTTTCCCCTTTTACTCTAACAGTTCACAAGCGACAACAAGCGTTGCAACTAGTATTAGGAGGGCTACATTGATGGGTAAAAGAAAATATAAAAGTACTAATAACCGTAAATGCTAAAAGTCTTCAAATCTATAGGAGTATACATAAACACTATTAAAGTTTACCAAATTTTTAATCTCGATTATTGCGATTCGCGCGTTCTGGTTGGTTCATTCAATCTCGGTTATCAGCTCATATTCGGAGTTAACCAAATATGGAAACTGACTGTAGTGTTTGCAAAGCCAAAAAATAGGTTCTGAATAAAATTTAGCTGTTATTTTTAAGTATGGAACGTTTAGAAAACTAATTAAATTTAATAAAACAATTATTCCATTCGCGCTTGTTGGATATGAGATAATTAATAGCCTACTCGGCGCTACGCGCCTCGTCGGCTATTTCCATCTCATATCCAACCAGCGCGAATGGAATAATTGTTAAATATACAGAAATTAGGAATTTCGTAGAAAAGGTAGACAAAAGCTTAAAACTACCTAAAGTATAATAAGTCAAACTTACGTCGACGTGGACAGTAGCCCCATTTTTTGTGTTTGTCGTAGTTGCTAGTTGTTGCACACCATGGTTTTCCTCTGCTATTGACCGTTGTACAAGACGAGTAATATCGCCCTTTGTACTTAAAGGGGAACACGCACAATCGTCCATTGGTTGTTTTGATTTCTAAGTAAGTAGAAAAGGAAAAGTTCATTATTATTCCTTAACATAATTCGACAAAAACTAAATATTAATTGGTTTTTATCAGCAACTTTATTCATTTTAACATCTTTCAAATACATTACAAGTCCATTTAATATTGACTCAAAAAAGTCGAAAAAAGGTTAACAAAATCAACACTGTTAGGATAAATTATAACTGCTGTTATCCTAAAGAGAGTTTGGACATTGAAAGTAGTAGGTCAACAATAATGATAAGAAACAATTAAGGGACTTTATATCTTTTTGTCCACCATTTGAGTTGCAAACATTAAACGGACGCAATATTCTAATGGCTTCTCCGATAAAATTTCTTTAGTTTTTTGCTTTCATATCTTGAATAAACAATGGCACAGGAGAAATTGAGCGCACTCACTCGGGCAGTATCCCCACTTTCTGTCTCTATCGTAGTTTGGAGTGGTTGCACACCATGGCCGACCTCTGCTGTTAACCTGAGTACAAGATGAGTACCAGCGGCCTTTGTACTTGAATGGGAATCGGCACAGTTTTCCAGTTGACGATTTGACATCTTAAGGCAATAAATAACAGTGAATAAGATGGTGTTGGAGTGACCAAGAAGGGGGTAGAACGGTCTAAAACCACTTTTGACGATTTTAGTGACATTTTTGATGACATCACCAAATATCCTCTCATTTGTAGACCGAATAAAAAGGAACATCTTGACAATCTTCACAACATGCGGATAAGTCTTATGCGGATAAGAATTAATTTTTAGGGAGTGGGTCGGAGTTTTGAAAAAAATTGGTTTTTGGGGTTTTCAAAAAAGCCTGGAAATTGATTTGAAGTTAACGTGTTATAGAAAAAACATCAAAACCAAAAACGCTTTTGTGCATTGTCAGAAGTGACGCTTTGTTGCTTTTCCTCAATTCTTTCCCTCTTCAAATCTCCCTCCCTAATCTTTTACAAGAAAATAAATAATAATCAAAGAGTCTAAAATCGACCTCACTTTATTTGCCCTACTCTACAACAAACTTGAACATTTCTTTTTTGTCAAGCTAACTCCGAGCCTATCTAAATAAGAAGTAAGTCCTTATCTATCTCCGCTTTAAATAAATGAATCAAACTGTAATGCAGAAAACCAGTTCAGCTTACATTCCATAAGGACAAAAAAAAGATAGAATCGAACTTCTTGCTTTGAGTAATTGTTTTTGTGTCAAGTCAAGGGACACAGAATAAGCAACACAAGGATACTAATGAATATACTCAAATGTCTCACGACGTAAGTTTTTTTTAAACCAAGCGGTCCTATACGACTCACATCGTGAAAAAATTGCATACTTTCTTGAAGCATCGTCATTCACGATGAGTTATGTCTTTCAATTTAAAGACAGGGGTACTTACGGGTCGGTAATAAGAGACCAAAGGACGGTTTGAAGGGTCTCGGACGTGGAAAAGGTAATATAATATGTATTGGTCCTGGTCCTGAATGTAAAAATAAACTTTGCATTAGTCAAAAAAATGTTTCTGCTTTAACATAAACTAGATTGAAAGCGAAATTGCAACATTTGCCTCAATTAGCAGAGGGTGGGGGGTATTTGGACACAATTTTTTTGAGCTTTCTTTTCTGCGTTGTTTTGTTGACCACATAAATTCACGTATGGCACATTTTTGCCACATTTAACTAAAATCTTAGAACAGATCACAAGCATAGTTTGATTTTCTTTTGCAAATCTTGATGTGGGTGTTGATACTTTCCAGAGATATCGTAGTTGCTTTGACTGTTACAGAAAACACATAGTTAAAGAGGTGTAGGTGCTACCGTACGCTTACTGTCATGGAAAATATATATCAAACCCAAACCTTAACTTTGTACATGTGTTGTTTTCTATATCTTTGTTTATGCATGAGTATATCTATATTGTTTTCCACACACACATATGAGTACGAGTATGTAGAAACACAGGGAGTGTAAAAAACGTAAGCCTGACAACATTGTCCTTGCCCCTAATCCAATTATAGGCAAATACTATTATTAAACTACATGTTATGAGTTTACCTTTGATGTAGTAAACATCGTTGCGCCATCCTGCTCCTGTCCAGTGACTGCATCCTCTTGTTTTACCATACTTATTGTATGTTCTGTGGGCAAAACGGCCTGACCAGCACTCGTTGTGGTTCTGCACTGAAAACATCCTATAACGCCGTCTCATAGCCATCCTACCACATCTGTTTACCAGCCTAAAGCCTCTGTGAAATCCTCTGAGTCTTAAAAGAAGTTGAGGTAGAGCCCTTCGACTTTTGTCTCGGAAACAACCAAGGTGCTTGATTACACGTAAAAGTTTGACCTTCTTTTGTCCTTCAAAACGAAAAGAAATTAAAGATAAAGTTTATAATTTGTATCTTATCAACCAACTTTGGATTGTTCTCGCAATTTTATTGTTATCTCAGCTTAGAATAGTAAATAAACGGATCTTTCATCAAGTTGTGGCACAAAACTGCATCTGGCAAGGGTTAAAGAAGAGTAAAGTTCAAACATCATTTTCTTGAGCACGTTAAAAATTGTAAAGAATTAATTTTAAACACTATATTTGTTCCGACTCAGAACTTTTCCAGTGATTGAGAATATTAATGACGTCAGCGTACGTGCTATAAATGGGCAAGCAGCCCATGGTAAATGAGCCAATCGGAATGCACAGTTTTAGTCAACACTAGGAAACAAAAATGTATACGTAAAAACCGTTAGTAGCCTTGGTTTCAAAACAACAAAGCCTACAGCTGTCGCCTTCCATAAGTATTTCTCAACCGACAGAATTATCATAGTTGAACTTTTAACTCCAACAAGACACTTACGGTCAAAAGTTCAAATAGTTAACTACGTTAATTCATTTTTTAGTTAAACACTTTACATGAGAATTGAAATATTAAGAAACCTAACTAACTTATTTCTAATGAAGCATTTCGCATAAGATTTCCTATTTTCATTTCTGTCAGAAGTTCCTTGTTTTGAAAGTGGAAAAATATTCTCCTCGCTGATGAAGAAAAGACGACAAATAAGTAACATGAGTTCACTAACCTCCTTTAATGCGATACACATCGTTACGCCATCCTGCTCCTGTATAGTGGCTGCATCCTCTTGTTCTGCCATATTTACCGTATGTCCTGTGAGCATTACGTCCAGACCAACATTCGTTGTGGTTCTGTACTGCGAACACTCTGAATCCCATCTTCAGTGCTCTTCGACCACACAGGTTAACCAATTTGAAACCTTTGTGGAAGCCCCTTGTTCTATAAATCAGTTTTGGCAGAGCTCGACGACCCTTGTCTCGGAAACATCCCAAAAGTACGAAACGAGGATCTCTTCTTACCGGTCTCTTGGCTGAAAGGTTTTTTAGTTATCGTAAGAAAACTAGATAGCTTTGCTTACCAAAACGAAAAATCAAATTAATTAAGGGCAAGATAAAAGCCCTGTCTAATTTTTATAACGCAGTGCCTTGTCAATGAGTCCCTTAAGTGTCCTTTTAGAAGAGAATGCAATGGTACAGTAGCCACTTGATCAAAAGGGCGACAACATTAACTATAACGAAAAACCAGCTTCTTAGCCAACACTAATCCAGGTGTCCTACAACCTAAGGCACTATCTTCAAAATTGGTTCGATTATCAATAATAGTAATAATAATAATGCTTAGCAGATGATCAAAGGCGCTTAACAAAGATTTACAGCTGACTTTGTTATTGAGGGTCTTAGATAGTCCGCTATACACAGCTCACAAAATGTTTATATTCATTAAGAGTTTCCCTCGGTAGTAGACACCGGGATCAACTTACCCTTTTTCGACAAGTGTTGTGGGTTCTTTTAAGTCCCCCGATAGGAGATCGAGAGACTGGGCCTACGGTTTAACGTCCTAATCTGAGAAGACGCGTGTATCTGACCGTTTGCAGATGTTAGGCAAAGGCAGCACCTTCTCTTCAATTTTAAGACCCTGGTTATCGAGCCCTGAATCGGGCCTCCCGCACGAAAGACCGGTGCCTTACCAACTAGACAAACCAGGCGGCGGTTTCCAACCCATTAGTGAAGGTTAGGTTAGATAGTTCTGAAAAATGCTGAATATTACACCAGATGGACACAGAGGCATTATTCTCTATTATATATGTTAGTAGTAACTGGACTTCGTGTTAAGTTACTGTTTTTGGCTATTGACAATTTTTAAATAAGCTCCCCTACCCTTCTCTCTAATAAGCCTCCCCTCTGGAAAGTGTTCATATGAATAAGCCCCCTGAGGGCTTGTTAGAATGTTTACAGTAATTGTATGTAACAAAAAGATAATGTGTTTCGTATACCTCCTTTAATATAGTACACATCATTTCGCCATCCTGCTCCTGTCCACCATTTGCAGCCTCTTGCTCTACCATATTTACCGTATGTTCTATGAGCCTTTGGTCCAGACCAGCATTCATTGTGGTTCTGTACTGAGAACACCCTGTATCCTCTCCTTGTAGCAATTTTACCGCATCTGTTGACTAATTTAAACCCTCTATGACGACCTCTTAATCTTAAGATCAGAGTAGGCAGAGCTCTTCGTCCTTTGTCCTTGAAACATCCCAAAGGCTGAAATCGTGGATCCTTTCTAACTGGTGTTCCTCCTGCAGATATGAAAAAACGTACTAATAAAAACCTGCTCTTCCCTCCTCGGCACTTGGGACATTGTAGTCTCAGTAACAAAAATTTGCTCAGGCAGCTTGTAAGGTTTATGAGTGTGTATTGCTTGAAGACAAAGAAACAATATACTCTCTTTTAGTTTTAGGAGTAACTTAATACGTTATTTCTTTAGCAATTAGAAGAGTATTTTGAACATTTAAGATAAACACATCTTGACGGCGAAGGAGAACTGTGTTGCGTTCTAAAACCTGAAGTCGAAATTCATTTCAAGTAGATATGACAACTCTACGTACGATCAATAGAAACGCTCGCTTTTTTCCCAGTTTTGACACGGCTTTGTGTCGTAGGAACAAATATGCATCTTTATTTAAACAACGTGTGTTAAACTTCCAAAGTTTGACAACAACTAAAGAACTTCTATCTTGTCCTTAATTTTGAAAGTAATCTTTGAAGGTCGGCTTTGTCTGCCCAGACTTTTGGTTAACTTGTCTTGGCGTTTTTTTTTATCAGGTGTATCAGTGTGACAAACTTGGAACAGAGCTACTGTCACCTCCTTCAAAAGCCCAAAGAATTTCTGTGGGACGATAGTTTTTGCTTATTCAGACTGAGGACACGCATTCGAAGATATACAGTCAATCTAGGCATTTTCGAGTATAAACTTGAAGCTTCTGCACTGCTAATGAAGATATAAGAATACCGATGAATTCGAGACTCGTTTTGTAATAGAAACGTTAAATATTAGTACATGGCAACCGCATTTTCGAGTACAAACACTCGAAACTTTTGCACTGCTAATGAACTGATAAAAATACTAATGAATTCGAGACTCGTTTTGTAACAGAAACGTTAGATATTAGGGAGTTTATGAAATGAGCAGCGCGACGCGTACATTTTGTCGTAAGGCCACCTTAGGATCAATAACGCTTTTTCACAAAATTCCGTTAGCAAAAATAAAGTTTTTTTTATATTGGGGCCGGTTCCTCAAAACCCCGATTAACTTAGCCCTCGATTAAGACAAGATTCAAACAATAAATTCTTCGTAAGTAAAGCTTTGTTAAGCTTACAGAATACTGATCAGGTTTACCAATAAAACAGCAGGTCAGCCCCAAAATTTCGGCCCAAAGCAAGCCCCAGAAAGTAGGAACAGGAAACCTTGGTTAGCACTAATAGGGTTTTGAGGAACCGGGCCCTCGTTTGAAAGAGCTAGCACCTTTCCAATTTGGATAACAATGCAACTAATGACAATTGTGTTTGAGAAAGTCGGCGCGTGTGTGCTTTTTGAAGCGTCGAGGTTTCATGAGCGAAAAAGACAGTATTTGCAAATTCAATGAAATTCAAACGACTGCTTAAATCACTTAAAATTCCGAAGAACTATTCGTTTTTCAAAGTTGAAAATTATAGTCATTAACATTTTAGTTGAAAATGCGATGGTTGAGTTCGATCGAGTGATCAAGAATTCTAGAAGAAAAACAACATACAACACAAATTTTAAGCTTCCACGTGTTTCAAAACCAATGATTCAAAAATATTTGCTTGTTTCGTTTCATAGTCTTGACTCTTTTAGCAGCCGACTTTCAAAGTTCTTGGTGAGGGAACCAAATCCACTGAGATATTGTTTTTTCTTTTTACAAATTTACGAATAAAGTCCTTCTGTGTTCTTCGGTATGCCACTGTCAATATGATATTTTATGGTATCATGCAGTGCTAATTAATCATTCTTGTTGCACTGACGTTGGCTAATTCACTGTGGAAACATTTCTTCGACATTGAAAATAGCTGTTAGCTTAGCGAAACAAAAAGGCTAAGAAAGTACTTAACATCAAAAACCGTGACTTACTTCCTGTAATGCGATAAACGTCGTTACGCCATCCTGCTCCTGTCCAGTGGCTGCAACCTCTGGCTCTACCATATCTACCGTATGTCTTATGAGCATTACGTCCTGACCAGCATTCGTTGTGGTTCTGCACTGAGTACATACGATATCCTCGTTTCATAGCGATTTTTCCGCATCTGTTTACGAGCCAAAAACCGCGATATACTCCCCTCAGCCGTAAAATCAAGTGTGGGAGAGCTCTTCGCCCTTTATCCCGGAAGCATCCCAAAGGCTGGAATCGCTGATCACGTCTTACTGGTCTTCGTACTGGAAATAAGTAAGGATAGAGGTAAAGGTAGATGTAAGAATTTTGAAAACATAAAATACAGTTTACAAAAAAAGCAACGATACCATGTCTTTACCTACATGGCAACTAACAGTTGTAAAAGAAACACCCGATCTTATAAACAAAATCCGTTAGTTTTAACAATATTAACGACAACGTTAAATTGGTTGATGACATATCTGAAGATAGATCATTGGTCCAAATTTGGCTGAAATTCATCCAAAGGTTATTGATTGGCAGCAGGTTTCAAAAAAAAAATGCTAGGCAAATTTACCTGTCACACTTGTCACGTTATCAGGTTAAAACATTAAATATCAATATCTCGAGAACCATAAAAGATCTTGACAAAATTTTTTCACCACTATTCCTCATTTAGCAAAGTCTATCCACTAAGGTAATTTTTTTTCATTATACAGTTTATTGACAATAAAAGTAACTAAATGAAAACTATAATAATCACACTAACTTTGTTTGTAAAGCATCAAGCTAATGTTTTTAGTAAATATCGCGATTCTTAACAATTCAAAAGAGCAGTGAAGTATACGGTACAGAAGAAAAAGACGCACAGATGAACCGCACAGAACAGAGAATTCGAGATATTGTTTAAGGGCATTTTTCAGTTAGTATACGAATTTGTGGTGAAAAAAACGACGAAGCTTGTCGCACACATGCTAAAAAATTTCTTCCCTCTGTTTGTTTACGAATTCATGCTAAATTTTTATTTGAAAAAAGAGTTTTGCGAAAATAATGTAAAAACACTCGATTGTTTGTATAAGAACGCTTATGATTATCAATGAAGTTGTATTGGTTGTTAATTGGTGCTATTGACTGTTTAGTATTCGTTAATAATTTTATTGAATATATTGTTCCTTGAAATGAATGCCCGATCACGCAAAAGATTATTCTTTGGATGTTATTTATCTTACAGTGCACGAAAATGAAAGTTGCTTTGTCGAATTTAAATTTTGCAAAACTTAAATGAAAGTATTGGACTTTAATTGAATGATTACAATTATGGAGATATACTTATGGAGGGCGCATTTCGCGCAACTGAGGGCCCGTCCACACTAACGCGGATTCATTCGAATCCGTATACTTTTTGATACGTTTAGGCCTTCCGTCCGCACTAATACGCGGATCGGATTCACCGAATCCGTATAAGTTTGGAAACGCTCGCGAAAGTGGATAAAAACGAATCCGTATATCTTTCGAGCTAGTGTGGACGTTCGGATCCGGATAAAATTGGAAACGATGACGTCAACTGTACCACGTGGTTGAATAACAGGCTCTCGCGCCAAAACCAAAAACCAAAACAAACATGCACAAAAGAACTAAACATGACACGCTATGCCCTCAGCGGATTCGCGGCGTGTTAGTGTGGACGGTCGGAAACGCTATGAAAACGGTAGTGTGGATGCGGATCAATTGATGTGTTTTCGGTAAAACGAATCCGTATACTTTTGAATGCGCGTTAGTGTGGACGGGCCCTGAATGTCGGTTGGCGCAAGTGAACGTATTTCTACATTATTGTCTGACTTTTAATGCAAATGATTGCGTATTTTCTCTAAATAAATAGAAAGGGTGTAACAAGTTTTTTTTGGTTTGAGCTTGTTCCTTTTTTGGTTTGAACTTGTTCCTTTAGGTTTGCAGGTTCTTTATACACCAGATCTTGCCTTAGATAGACTAGCGAAGAATCTCTAGCGTCTATGTGACGTTTAAGCAATAAAACACATTTCCTGCGTTTTTGTACTTTCGTGAACACGAGGGGGATTTTTAGAGAACTGAAAAAAAAAACAGCGTTGCTAGAGTTTTTAAAAAAAACACAATGGACACTAGAAATGCGTTTACTGCTTTTATAAAGTAACCAAATAAGTGCGGAAAATCTAAGAGACGCCTAATTTATTCTCAAATTCTAAATTCCGTTTAAATCTACATCAAAAGCAGGCGGTCTACGTATTCTCTTATTGGCATATTTTTCTCACACTCCCTCAAATCAGCGCATGAAATTCATTGTTAATACTGTCTAAATCTCTTTAGCTCACCTCCTCTGATAACATAAACATCATTGCCCCATGGTGCTCCGGTGTAATGCTTACATCCTCTTCGCCTGCCATATTTAGCGTAGGTATTGTGGGCATAAAGTCCAGACCAACATTCGTTGTGATTCTGTACAGAGAAAACTCTGTATCTTCTTCTCAGGGCGATTCTACCACACTTGTTTACTAACCAGAATCCTCTGTAAAATCCACGCAGCTTCAATATCAGCTTCGGTAGAGCTCTGCGCCTTTTATCTTTGAAGCATCCCAGCAGCCTGAATCGCGGGTCACGTTTGGGCTGAGGTATTCTCGCTACCAAAATTGATGCGCAAAAAACGAGCGTCAGTTTTTTTATAAGTTCTCCTTGGCTTATAGAAAGGTAAACAGCTCAAACACATTAAAAGCAACCAAAACAGAGCGAAATAAAGCATTCTGTTTCAATTTAACGAAAAACTTTTACCAACGTTACCCATTGCTCGAAGAAGACAGCCTACCTGTTTTGATGACATACACGTCGTTGCGCCACGGGCCACCAGTGTAGTGACTACAGCCTCGTATACGACCGTATTTACCAAATGTTTTATGTGCGTTACGTCCAGACCAGCATTCGTTGTGATTTTGAACCGCAAAAACTCTGTATCTTCTTCTCATCGCAATCCTACCGCATCTATTGACCAATTGGAACCCTCGATAAAATCCTCTCAATCTTAATATCAGCACTGGTAGGGCACGACGACTCTTATCTTTGAAGCAACCAACAAGTCCAAATCTTCGGTCCAACCTTGCTGGTCTTCCACCTAAAAACAAAGAGATTGCTCTATGCTAGTCTTTTTCCACTCGTTTTGTTTCAACAATTCGTTCTTTCAGCTTATCCACTAATTGCCTAGTTATCGGCTAATCCATCTACTTATTGCATTGGCTTATATTTATTTTGCAGTAGCTTGTTTCTAACACTTCCCTAAATCATAAACTTAACCAAAAATATCGTTGTATAAGGGCCAGCCGCTATATGGTTTCAAGTTCCTTTGGTCTGAGAGAGCACAAAAACTTCATAGAGTTCAAAGATGTGTAACTTACTATTTTCTAACTCTTATGATTATTGCTTAAAAGCCTTTAAAGCCATGTTTGACATTTCAAAACTCTTATGGAGAATACCCTTTTTCGGCTATAATCTGGTGGCAACCGTATGAACGAGGGAAAGAAGCATTTTATGTAGCTTTACAAAATTTACAAATCTTTCTCGTATTCATGTTTCCAGTACAGTCAAATCCCTCTAAGACGGACACCTTCGGTGCCGGCCTCAACTGTCCGTTTAAGAGAGGTGTCCGTCTTAATGACACTTGAAAATAGTGAATGACTAAGAAAACGCAAGGCAGGGACCTTTCCGTTTTATAGAGGTGTCCGTCTTATCTGGGTTTCCGTCTTGAGAGGTTCAACTGTAAAGCTATTGTTTTGATACATTTGTACTCCCATGTTCCCTTCTTTTACTTTTGGCCCCTTTCTCTTAACATGCGCCGTTACATAGAAGCAGTTTGTTGGATTGTAAAACGATGACTTACTTCCTCGGACGCGATACACATCGTTTGCCCATCCTCCTCCTGTGTAATGGCTGCAACCTCTACGCCTGCCGTACATACCATAGGTTCTGTGGGCATTACGTCCCGACCAGCACTCTCTGTGAGCTTGAACTGCAAACACTCTGTATCCTCGCCTTAGGGCGATTCTACCACACCTATTCACCAGCAAAAAGCCTTTGTGAACTCCTCGAACTCTTAGAATTAACCTTGGAAGAGCTCTCCTTCCTTTGTCTCTGAAGCATCCTAACAACTGGAACCGCGGGTCTCGTCTTACCGGTCGTGGTCTTCTCCCTTTCATGACAGACAAAAAACAAATTATTGATAGCATATTAGAGAGCTCCCTTTTTATTTACATGCGATTTCGTGTACAGAGAATGCAGCATCTTTTGAAAAAATAATAAAATTCGTTAGACTGGCCAATTCATCTCAGTCGTCTTAAAAATTTGAATAAAACATCAGAGTTAAAGGTTTAAAAAAAATGATAATTTTTTATTCCTCTTTGAACCCTCATTAGAACTTGTTAAAAGGAGAATGTGTCTGAAATGAAAGAAAGACTGAATGTCTTACTTTTATTTTTAATTGTTTTTATTCGACAAAATGCATAACATCGAAAAGATAAAGTTAATTTAATCAATGTTCATCATGGTTTAGCAATTAGAAAACTTTCTTCATCTTTTCCCTAACAAATAAACTCATCCTTAATGTAAGGTACCGGCAGACGGTTTACTTAGCTTTAACTTACTTGCGTTTATTCGATAAACATTGTTGCACCATGGTCCTCCTGTATAGTGACTGCATGTTCTACCTCTTCCGTATCTGCCATATGTCTTTTGAGCATTACGTCCAGACCAACATTCATTGTGGTTCTGAACAGAGAATACAACAAAGCGCTTCCTCATTGCAATCCTTCCACATCTATTAACCAACCGGAAGCCCTTATAATATCCTCTTGTTCTGTATATAAGAACGGGCAAAGCTCTACGTCGTCTATCTTTGAAACCTCCAAGAAGCTTGAACCGTCGGTCTAACCGCTCGGGTTTGCGTCCTGTCAAAGCAAATGCACAACAGTTACATATCTAAAATTCTCACCAGGTCAGGAATTATCTAAAACTTTGACGGCAACTGCCAAAATGATGTCTAAAATATCCTTTTTAAGTAAACAGCTTGCTAGTAACTCACCTCCTCTAATTCGGTATACATCGTTTGCCCACCCTGCTCCTGTCCAGTGACTGCATCCCCTTCGCCTACCATATCTACCGTATGTTTTATGGGCATGCCGTCCAGACCAGCATTCGTTATGGTTCTGCACTGAAAACACTAAGTATCCTTTCCTTAAGGCGATTCTTCCACATCTATTGACCAATCCGAATCCCCTATAGTATCCCCGTAATCTTAAAATAAGTCTTGGGAGAGCTCTTCGATGTCTGTCTCTGAAACATCCCAAGAACTGGAATCTTCGGTCCAATTTGCTTGGCCTTGCTCCTTTATTAATAAAACGACAACAAAAGTTTATTAGAATGAACGCAGAAATGTAATAAACACGAAATGATTTCCACCTACTCCAGTTTCGCAGTTTTCATTTATCAAAGAAGCATGTCATCTTTAAAAACGAAAACCAAAAGCAAAAAATGAGAAAATAAAATCAAAAGGTAAAACACACAAAGATTGCTTCGGCGAAACCTACGTTTCCAATAACAAAATAAGGCAAGCAAAAAATTGAAAAAAAAAGAATAGACTAAAAAAAAAGAACATACCCATTATTCGGTACACATCGTTACCCCATCCAGTCCCAGTCCACCATCTACAACCTCTTCGTCTTCCATATCTACCATAAGTGATATGAGCGCGATGTCCAGACCAACATTCTCTATGGACTTGTACAGAGAATACTCTGTATCTTCTTCTCATCGCAATGCGACCACACCTATTCACCAGTGCGAATCCTTTGTGAACTCCACGCACCCTTAAAATGAGAACGGGCAAAGCTCTGCGTCCCCTGTCTTTGAAACAACCAAGAGGCTGGAATCTTGGATCCCTTCTCACTGGTCTTGGGCGCACTCCTGTTGGAAAACATAACATCAAGAAAGATGTCTATAACTCGGTGTCTCAATTTAAGATTTTCGGAACAAGTTTTGGAACTTCGGAACCCTTAAATGACAATCGCACAAGAACCAAAAGTAAAAAGCGAAAGGACCAAAATGAAATGCCACAAAGAGAGTCAAAATATGTTTTTTATTTGTTTAAGATTTCCAATTTTCTTCTATGATGCTTCGTGTGTTAGTTGCAAGTTTATTAACAATTTCCGAAATAGAACAATTTAACAAAACATTCCCTCTTGCAAAATGCTTGTTATACTGATAAAATCAAATTTTCACAAAATGGCAATCATTTATTTGTACTCTGAAACTTCGATTCGTTTGTTGTTACATTCTGAAGCTCAGGAATTTCAATGCTCCGCTAGCAAATATTGAGTAACGTGCTATTTGAGTATCGGGGAGGTCAAGCAACAAAGTGCGACTACTCTTGTTCACTAACCTCCTTTAATACGATACACGTCATTGCCCCAGGGAGCTCCAGTATTGAATCTACACCCTCCTCGTCTGCCATATCTACCATACGTCTTGTGGGCGTTAGGTCCAGACCAACATTCGTTATGGTTCTGTACTGCAAACACTCTGTATCTTCTTCTTAGTGCGATTCTACCACACCTGTTAACCAAACGGAATCCTTTCCAGTGTCCTCTAACCCTTAAAATTAAGACTGGCAATGCTCTGCGGCCCTTGTCTTTGTAGCATCCTAGTGGCTGGAAGCGTGGATCGCGCCTTACTGGCTTGCGGCCTTTAACGAAAAAACAAAACAAAGTTAAGAATTTTTTACACAAGCTAATCAACTCACTAATCAACTCACTTTCTTACCAAACATATTTTACGCCTTATCTTGTTGTAAATACTGATCCGACTCTCCGTTCGTGCACTGAGTGCTAGTTCTCTAAATCTAAAAGAACTCTTGTCATATATCCACGATACCGTCACGCAATATATACAACGAGTCATACAAGTATTCTAAGAATATTACCTCCTCTTATGCGATACACATCGTTTGCCCATCCTGCTCCAGTCCAGTGACTGCATCCTCTTCGTCTGCCATATCTACCGTAAGTTTTGTGGGCGTTACGTCCAGACCAGCATTCATTATGGTTCTGTACAGAGAACACTCCATAGCCTTTTCTCAATGCTATCCTTCCACACCTGTTAACCAACCAAAATCCTCGATAAACTCCACGCAACCGCAATATCAGTTGTGGCAAGGCTCGTCTTCTTTTGTCTTTGAAACATCCCAGAGGCTGGAATCTTCTATCACGTCTGACCGGTCTTCGTCCTTGAAAAGCAAAACATATGTCACCAGTATTCTTAATATAACAAAAATGCATTAATGTCAACCATACTTATCAGCGCCACAGTTGCAATGCGTCTTGAAGTCTGTATCACGTAGTTGTAGAACCTGCTCTAAACGAGGTTTTTGATTTTACAGATTAAACTGTGTAAGGAACAATTCGTACTTTTAAGTTAAAGTTTAAGACGAAAATGTAGAACTGAACTCATCAGTCCATGTGTAACAAATAAGTGATTCCGTTTGAAATAAATCTTTCTAGACCTCCGAAATTTTTTTAGGAAAAAGTAAGTTGCTTTATCTCTGCCGTAAGAAAAAAAGGCTGAAAGTTATAAGTAATGAACTAGTTTTTTTAAAAATAAAAATTAACCAGTGTGTTGACAAGTAACTGTATAATTTTCGACGAAGGGTTATTGCAAACGTCAACATCTTAAAAAATCTTCCGATGGTGATAGTTTAAAACTTAGTAAGATGACGGTAATTTAATACAAATTTTATCAACTTCTTCAAAAATAATTTAATCTCTAACAAAACTATCTTTAGAGCTTTTACAAAAAAAAGGATTTAATTTGAAAATCGTTCGTAAAGCTTACCTCCTCGTATGCGATATACATTGTTAGCCCATCCGCCTCCGGTGTAATACCTGCAGCCTTTTCGTCTTCCATATTTAGCGTATGTTCTGTGGGCGTTGTGTCCAGACCAGCACTCTCGGTGAACTTGCACAGAGAAAACTCTGTATCGTCTCCTCATGGCAATTCTGCCACACCTGTTAACAAGTCTGAATCCTCTGTGGACTCCGCGGACCCTCAGAATTAATTTTGGTAGAGCTCTTCTACCTTTGTCCCTGAAGCATCCCAAAAGTCTGAAGCGGGGATCTAGTCTTTCAGGTCGTGGTTTGACTCCTATGTTGGTCAATAATTTTTAACAATTAATGTCACGTATTATACACACGGCAAGGCGCAACAGTCATAAAAAAGAAAAAAATATATCCCGCAATACAACCGTCATTAGCTGATACCAACTTTCTAGATTTTCTAATTTTTGTTATCCAGTTTTAGAGATTAGCGGCAGATTAACTCAACCATTAACTGTATCGTCAGTTTTGCCGTTGTTAAACTAATATCAAAGAAAGGTATTAAACATTTTTTTTAACGATTTCATCTGAAAATACGGTCTAAAAGGCGATGGCATATTTTCGGTTTATATTGAAAATATTTTTTTTGATATTTAGTTTCGCTCACTTTTTTATATTTTACCCACCTCCTTTTACAAGGTAAACATCGTTGCCCCATGGTGCTCCTGTCCAATGACTGCAACCTCCCCGTCTACCATATCTACCATATGTCTTGTGAGCATTTCCTCCGGACCAACACTCGTTGTGGTTCTGAACTGCGAACACTCTCCATCTTTTCCTCAAAGCGATCCTACCACACCTGTTTACCAACGGGAATCCTCTCCAGTACCCCCTCAGCCTCAATATTAAGACTGGTAAAGCTCGTCTTCTTTTGTCCCGGAAGCATCCTAAAGGCCGGAATCGAGGGTCTCTTCTTGCTGGTCTTCCTCCTAAAACAATTCATCGTTGAATTGAATATTCTCAGATAAAACATTGTTACTTAAAGTATTACTAGAATATACATCACAATAAACAGCACACCAAACCCCTTCCTTGAACCACCAGCTACTATGAAACACGTGTTGATTTCGTACAAGGGTTTTTTGGTTTAAGCGAATTAAGGAACAAAACTATACCTACATCTTAAATATAAAGTTATGTAGTACTAGTCAGTGTTTTAGCTTTATCTAATTCTTTGGCGTAATATATTACTCTACTTATCATTTCTTTATACCTCCTCTAATGCGATAAACATCGTTACGCCAGCCTGCTCCAGTCCAGTGGCTACACCCTCTGGTTCTACCATATCTACCGTATGTTCTGTGCGCATGACGTCCTGACCAGCATTCGTTGTGATTCTGTACAGAGTACACCTTGAACCCCTTCCTTAGGGCGATCCTTCCGCACCTGTTTACCAACCAAAATCCCCTATATGATCCTCTTAACCTCAAAATCAACAGCGGCAGAGCTCTTCTTGCTTTATCCTTGAAGCATCCAAGAGGTAGGAATCTTCGATCTCGTCTACTTGGGCGGCCTTCGAAAGAACAAACAAATGTTTAAGTTCGAGGTTCATCGATATTTGCTTCTACCAGGTCAAAGAAATCAAACTAACAACAAAGGTATAATTTTATACAAAGACAACACAATTTGAAGTGAAAAAAAGGTTAGTAACTTGTTGTATCACCTACTCTTGATCATCGAACTTAAGATATTGTACATATTTGACTTTTTAGTAGTTACACCTTTCATAACTATTAAATACGCTACTACGCATTTAATTAAAAGGGATAGTTAAAGAAGTCTTCGTTTTAATCACTTTTAATCACCAAAACTGTATATAACTAGTTTACAAACCCTTGAGAAACTGAAGATAATAGTAATGTAAAAAGAAAGAGCACACTCACATAAAATCTGCTTTCTTAGTCAACAATACATATTTTGATCTTTCCTTTTTTCTCTTTTGATTATGTTTCTCTGAATTACTAGATCATAATATTAAATATAAAATACTTCCAAAGAACAAGTTGCTCTCGGATATAGTTTATTTTTCCATACTTACTTCCTCGTATACGATAGACATCGTTACGCCAACCCGCTCCTGTCCAATGGCTACATCCTCTAGCTCTACCGTATTTGCCATATGTAGCATGAGCGTGACGTCCCGACCAGCATTCGTTATGGTTCTGCACAGAAAACACTATATATCGTCTAACCATTGCAATCCTACCACATCTATTGACTATTCCGAATCCTTTGTGGAACCCCCTTGTCCTATAAATGAGGTGTGGAAGAGCTCTTCTCCCTTTGTCCTTGTAGCATCCCAAAGGCTGGAATCGTGGGTCTCTTCTTACAGGCCTCTTAACTGACAAGTCAAAAGACAACTTATAAGTTTTTTGATGTGTAGAGAAGTTTTTAAGGAACATAAAGCTCTTAGTGCTCAGTAAATGCAAAATTGACGCTCTGATTCCCTCTCAGATGTGCAACAAATCAGCGCTTCAGAAATTAATCCACATTACTTTTTTGGTGTTAGAATGTTGTGATTTCAAAGTTCTAGGCTTGTATTTAGATTTTCGTCAAGAAAAGCGGTTCTTTAAACCGTTCCATAAAGCTCTTAAGCAACAACACTTTTATAAAAAAAAACAAAAAAGTGGGCATGGGCTCCTAATTTTGAACAGTTGCGTGGAAGTTTCAAAAAAATTAACGAGCTACAACAAAACTAGAAAAAAATGGTCATAGAATAATATATGTGCGTCTACATAATTATCTACATCCTTAACAAAGACTGTTTTTACAACTCTCATTTGGATCTCATTTGGCATCCATTTGCAAACCTTACCTCCTCGTATGCGATACACATCGTTAGCCCATCCGCCACCAGTGTAATGACTACATCCTCTTCGCTTTCCATATTTGCCGTACGTTCTGTGAGCATTCGGTCCTGACCAACATTCGTTGTGGTTCTGTACTGAAAAAACTTTGTATCCCCTTCTCAAAGCAATCTTGCCACATTTATTAACCAACCAAAATCCTCGGTAAGAGCCTCTCAATCTCATAATGAGCTTTGGCAACGCCCTTCGTCCCTTGTCCCGGAAGCATCCAAGCAAACGGAATCTTGGGTCTTTTCTAACACGTATACCGCATGCTAAAATAAACATATCGAGTTTTTAAACAATAATTTTCTCTGTTAATACATTTTTCGGGGTTTTCTTTAAAAAGTATTGTTCTACGTCTGTGATCTTTTCATTTTCTAATACTTCATTTGCGAACAATGATCTCACCGTAATTCAAAATCAAATAGCTCGCAAAACCAGACTTGTTTCAAATGATCGTTGGTTTGAATTGTATTTAGATCGATATGAGAAAAATTCGAAGATATAAGTAAGAAGCATAAGAAAAACACTGATTACTAGTAGTGTTGATTTCAAAAATCTTTTACTACTAGTATAGTATCAAAATATCAATAATAATAATAATATTAATAATAACAACGACAATAGTAGTAATAAAAACGTATTGATAACTCTCTCGAAGGGCTTTTCTCTGTCATAGTTAAATTCTAGAACAAACACCATAAGAGCTAAGAACCCTAACTGACTGGAGGCAAACAAGTTGGCTATTTGCAAGTTTGGTAGGTTTGACTCTGGGACAACCGCATACAAATTCGGCACCCTAACCATTGGGCACATCTTCTCCTAATCGGTCATCTGATTTGTGCTGCTATTTCAAGTATATTAAATAATGAATTCACTTACGTCTTCTAATAACGTAAACATCGTTGCGCCATCCTCCGCCAGTCCAATGACTACATCCTCCTCGTCTGCCATATCTACCATACGTCTTGTGGGCGTTACGTCCAGACCAACATTCGTTGTGGTTCTGTACTGCAAACACTCTGTATCGTCTTCTCATTGCGATTCTTCCACATCTGTTTACCAATCGGAATCCTCTATGAAATCCACGAACTCTTAAAACAAGAACCGGTAGAGCTCTTTTTCCTGAATCTCTAAAGCAGCCAATAGGACGGAATCGTGGATCTCTCCTCACAGGCTTCCTTCCTGCAGAAAACAAGAATTAAAAGAGCAGTGTAATTGGAGAACGTTTAAATTAAAGGCTTGACAATAACATGGAGACTTTGGATCAAACGCACTTATTACCTTCCCAACCTAGACGAGAAAAAAATAACTTATTTTCACCTCGATCTTCAAAGCATCCTTTTTGGTAATGACTTAGTGGCCACCACAACACTAGTAAAGTTAGAAGCAGAGCTTAATTGCTCAGTGGCGTGCAACAGCTCTACTGTGTTTCACTCAAGACTATGTAATGATCTTCTAAGAGCAGTGTTTCATTGAGAATGCCATTAAATCAACCATACATCAACTGATTAATACACCTTTACATTTTAAAACTGGAAGGTTTCGAAGAATTTCCCTTTTGTGATTGACGGCTTTTAGGCTCAAAAAATTAAAAGCGAAAGTTTTGAATGTTCCCACAATTAAAACAGAAAATTCGTCGGCTTTACTTTGTAACTTGCAAACTATTCAAGGCAAGGCAAAAGTCCAAGCATTCTTCAAAGAGTTACTTGACCAGTAAAAATCCTACCTGCCGCTCTTTTAGGACCCACTTATTGCACTTTGGTACCTTTTCATTTATTCATTTATTTATTTACTTATTCATTTATAGAAGATTACAAGGAAAGGCTAACCCACTAAATAATGATGCTAGTCTAGGCGAATAGCAAAACGATAAATATACAAAATAAATTCAACTGTTCAGCGTACAATTAATAAAATCGATAGGTGTTGTAGAGAGTAGATGCTTTGAGACTACACAGCAACTAAGAAAAAAACGCAAAGTGATGTAATTATGACATGATATGAGTAAGACTTTGCAATCCCGTGATTATCTTTTGAAAACCTAGATACTCGTCATCAGCTTCAAACATATCTAATAGTAGCTTGTGTATAAATCATTCTTGAAATTTTTCCTCTTTTTTTAAGTATCTTTGCTGGTGATCTTACCTCCTTTGATACGATATACGTCATTTCGCCATGGACCTCCTGTCCTGTGACTGCATCCTCTTGTTCGACCATATCGCCCATATGTTGCATGTGCAGTACGTCCAGACCAGCATTCGTTGTGGTTTTGAACGGCGAACACGCGGTATTTCATCCTCATAGCAAGGCGACCACACCTATTGACCAGTTTGAATCCTTTGTGGAATCCCCGTGTTCTGTATATCAATTTTGGTAAGGCTCTATTTCCTCTGTCTCTAAAGCATCCCAAAGGCTGGAAGCGAGGATCTCGTTTTACCGGTTTCACGCCACCTGAATCATGAAAAAAGCAAAACTGCTATTAACCTATCTACAAACACAATAGAAGGTTGGTTTTTAGGTTTTGCCAAATACCATATCTTTGGCACCTTTTTAAGTTCCTTCTTAAGTAAGGAATTCCTTCATTCTTTTTCATCCCCAGTCCCATCGTCTCTTCCCAGGTAAAAAGTCAATTACATGGAAACCGACACAATCTGCTACTTAGAGCGGGGCAGTTTTTGTTATCCAACCCGACTTTGTTGTCACGCAAAACACTAGCGAACCGTGATGAAAATGTCTTCAAAGCACGTCTTCCGTAAAAGAGGGAGCTGATCTCGTATACTGCTTGCATTTTAACTTTTCAATTTTTTGTCACAAATTATAATGCACACAAAGGAAAAAAGGAACAAAATTCACGAAAACAGAATCATTTTTTTAACAAACCGAAAAAAGGTGTATTTTGAAAACGATTCATTCCTACTGAAAAAATCATTGAAAAGTTAACAAGAGATTCATTCTGAGAGAAACGGAAACATAACAAAAAATACCGAATGTTAAGTTCCTTTTCCTGATTAAACCAAGCAAATAGAAAAAAAATTTGCAAACGTCACCTGCAGTACGACATGCTTTTCTCTGAATTCTTCCCACCACGTGACCCATGGCTCTGAAACCTGACGTAAACACAAAGCTACGACCTGATGCCATCTGGTTCAGCTGCCTCCTGTTGTACTTTCGCCCAATGCCAAGCGCAAATATCTTTACTCCCATCGATTTGAGACGTCGTGCGGGATGGTATACGTTGTCATGAGATATTCCATCGGTCATAACAATCAGCACCTTTTTACGTCCTCCGCTACGTCCGAACAGATATCCTCTGCAATAATCCAATGCCTTTCCGCATTTTGTACCCCCTCTTGGATAACTGCAAGGCGAAGAGTTACATAGTTGACAGAATGATTTTTAGACTGCTTAGATTTGATATAACAACTATTTTTAAGTTGACTTTAATCGTGCTTCCAATATTCATAGATTTTTGTGTGTACTTCCGGTGAGTTCTTTTTAACCAACGTTAAGGTCCTTCTAATCTATTGCCTTACGTTTTTTTTTAAGTAATTGCATCCGACAAGTAATCAGTGTGTTTAGGTTTGTATTTTTTAAACCAACTGCACTTTTTTGCCTTTTTTATTATAGATGGTGCTTGTTTTTAAGGACGTGCTACATACGCTTAAAAATTTCGAATTCTGTTAAGAGTTCTAGCTTACCCAATCCTGTTGATACTATTGAGTACTCGTCCACGTGATCTCAGTTGTCCAAATTTAAATTTCGGAAAAGGGCGGGAAGAGAACACTACCACACCAACTCGGGTCCACCGGTTGTTGATGTAGAATCTTCGGACAACATTCATCACAAAGTTCAAGCACCGCCTGAAGTTTCCTTTCCCGTACATTTCGATGCTTCCAGATCCGTCAATCAAGAACCCAAGATCAAGTTTAGCTTTACACATTCCTGAGGATAGATTAAAACAAAACTTGAGTACTACTTATGGAAAGCCCGCGTTTTCTAGAATTGTTTTCTTTAAAATGAAACACAGACAGGATCAACGAAGCAGGATTGAGAAAAGGGAAGGCGAAGTTAGCGAGACTGTACTATTGCAACATCTTAAAAATGAACCATACCCCTACCCCTCTTTGTTCACTTTACCAATTTTGGTTAACTTCGCTCAGTAACAAAAATCACAAAGGTTAGCAATTGCCGAGAAACCAAGTAAAAGTAATGAGAACCGTAAATGACTCGTAACTAATGCATGTTTGGTGTTATGAGAAGTAAAGCCAAACTGCCAACACGTATTCGCTAAGACTCAGTAAAATAAATTAAGTTGTCCTCTAAAAACCTTTCACTAGAGTACTACTACTTACTGCCTGGTCTTGGCCTTGGTGGGGGTCTCGGAAGTCCGCCTACAAGAAGGAAAAGTTTTCTTCTTAGCTTAAAAAACTTTCTGATATTAAAAAAGCAGTTTTTGGAGAAAGCTTTCCTTTGCATCCTGAACGCATTGAAGTTGGATAGAGAAGCACCAATCTTACTTACCAGCAGAACGACATGCTTTTCTCTGTATTCTTCCCACCACGCGTGTCATGGCTCTGAAACCTGACGTAAACACAAAGCTACGACCTGAGGCCATTTGGTTCAGCTGCCTCCTGTTGTACTTTCGCCCGATGCCAAGCGCAAATATCTTTACTCCCATCGCTTTGAGACGTCGAGCAGGATGGTATACTCTATCGTAGGATATACCATCGGTCATCACAATCAGCGCCTTTTTACGTCCTCCGCTACGTCCAAACAGATATCCTCTGCAATAATCCAATGCTTTTCCGCATTTTGTACCCCCTCTTGGATAACTGCAAGGTGAAGAATGATAGTGACTCTTAGACAGCTTAGATTTGATGTAACAACTATTTTTAAGTTGACTTTGATTTTGCTTCTAATGTTTATAGCTTTTTGTGTGCACTTCCGGTGAGTTTTTAAACCAAAGTTAAGGTCGTTCAAATCTAATGTTTTATGTCTTTTTCTTTACTCTATTGCGGCCGACAAGTAATCGAAAGTATTGAGGGTTGTTTCTTATTGCATTTTTTGCCTTTTTCATTATAGACGGTGCTTATTTTTAAGGACGTGCTACATACACTTAAAAAGTTTCGAATTCTGTTAAGAGTTCTAGCTTACCTAATCCTGTTGATACTATTGAGTACTCGACCACGTGATTTCAGTTGTCCAAATCTAAATTTTGGAAAGGGGCGGGAAGAGAACACCACTACACCAACTCGGGTCCACTTGTTATTGATATAGAATCTTCGGACAACATTCATCACAAAGTTCAAGCATCGTCTGAAGTTTCCTTTCCCGTACATTTCGATGCTGCCCGATCCGTCAATCAAGAATCCAAGATCAAGTCTTGCTTTGCATTGTCCTACGAATAAATGAAATCAGAGTTCGAAGCTTGCTTGAGGTAGAAGTGGATTTGTCTACATACAATAAGTAATGGAGGAGGCAGGGTAGGCGAGGTAGATGATAGATAGATGGTTTATTTCAAATTAAGAAATACAGCCTAAGGGCTGAAATGCACTTAATTTAAACAATTTCAACAATGATTCTAATTATAAACGGTTATGTAAGAATGTGCTATCTAATACTTTAAGTCGAGTTTTATAAGATAATAATTAATAAACTAGAAGTAGAAAATGTTAATTTTAAATCGAATTGAAATTTATAAAACAGTTTTATTTCTTTTTGATTTGAACCTTCTGTTTGAAAAAGACCGACTTGGACTCAAATTATAGATCACATTTCTAAGTGAGTCTGAGCCTTCCCTCGTTACACCTCGTTTCCCACTTTACCTTTTGGTCTAACTGTCCTGAGTAGAAAACTTCAGAATGCTCAGCATTTGGCTGTTTGGGGTTGGATTGTGCATTTAGTATTTCAAAAGTCAAAAGAATTTTGGAATCTTTTATCATTTCGTCTTGATTTAAAAATTTTGTTCATCCTATTAACGTACATTAACTGCCCTGTGTTACTGTTAAGGTACTTACGTCCAGGTCTCGGTCTTGGTCTTGCTCCACATGTCGGACGTCCTAAAATAAGCAAATTCAAAAAATGTAGTGAATGTGAGTTTGTTTTCTTAGTTGTGTATGAGCCCCGTAAGGACAACAAAGTGTCTGTTACGTCGATGACGATGCTACTGATAGTTTGGTGAGCGAAATAAACAACAAGCACTTTCTATAAGACATACCTTCACTACGTCATGTTTAAGGAATTAAAAATCAAGCAGCACGAGCTCTGAAAGCCAACAAGCTTTGCTTTCACAAATGTACACTCTACCAACAAAAAATAGCTAGACACACTACTTACTTGGACAGTATCCCCACTTTCTGTGTTTGTCGTAGTTGTTAGTTGTTGCACACCATGGTTTTCCTCTGCTGTTGACCGTTGTACAAGACGAATATAGTCTACCTCGGTACTTGAACGGGAAAACGCACAACCGTCGATTGGTTGTTCGGATCCCTTCAAGAAAAGTTTGGGTTTTAGTAGTTTCATAGTTTTTGTAATTGACTTTCACAAAGCTTCAAAATGTTTTCTATTTCCTTCCGTGGTTATTTTAAGAAGCGTCCTTTGCATACTATGGAAGACATTAACTTTTGCTTTAAAGATCAAACCACGGTTTTGTTATATTTCAGGGATTATCATGAATTACACGTACTAAACAATCATCGAAAGTACAACAAAGTGATTTTTGGTATTTTTTTTAGAAACTAGGCATAAATACTAGAATAAAAAATTGAAATCAACTTACTGGGACAGTATCCCCACTTTTTGTGTCTATCGTAGTTGGAAGTAGTTGCGCACCATGGTCTTCCTCTGCTGTTGACCGTTGTACAAGACGAGTAGTAACGGCCTTTATACTTGAATGGGAACACACAACGTCGTCCGTTACTTGCTCGTACTTTGCTGGCTGCTCAGATAACGAACAAAAATGATTGAATTGTCCAGCAATTGTGTGTAACAAAAGTGCTACCGGAAGGGACAGTACTTAGCACTTGGATGCTAAGAAACTAAATAAAGGTAGTGAGAACCTTAAGTTGACTTACAACGGATGAATGCTTTGTATTAAGTAGGTATAGAACAACTACCAGTGAGAAATCATCTAAAACTAAGTAAGAAGAACAATGTTGTTCTCTAAAAACTTCTTGCTTGAGCTATTGCCATGAGTAAGAAGAGTCGCATCGCTCAGTTTGAGGTAGGACAGTAAAAAGGGCTATAATTTCGGTGCTTAGAGGGTTTCAAAGTCTAGACGAAGAAATGTTTTTTATGAATCTTTTCCTCTGAATTTAATTATTCCTTTATACATAGAATTTTAGTTAAAGCCAATAATTGTTGGTACTTACGTCGAGGTCGCGGTCTTGGTCTTGGCCTAGGTCGACGTCCTATAATAATCAAATTTACGAGATTTTATAAAGTGTGTGTGAGCTTACATTAAACTGTACTTACCTTCTTCAGAAACGAGTTATGCGAACTATAACCAAATCGAATTATTTAGTTCATTCAGCTCCGCTTTTTACACGACTAAAGGTTTTAGATATTTATCAGATTAATTTGTTTCATGTTGGAAAATTTATGTTTAAGTTTCCATTTTTTTAGAACTATTTCAAACTAGTAGTCAAATACCTAAATACAATACTAGGTCTGCCTCCGACCTTCGTTCTCATAAATGTCGAACAAACATCAATCAATTTAGTCTTATTTCAAGGTCCTTAAGTATGAAATGCTCTTCCCACCTCATTGACTTCTGTAAATAACTTTTATTCCTTCACATAAAAATTTTAATCGTTTTTGCTTACAAAGTGAACAACGTTAAAAAATTCTATATTGACGATGATTTTATGGAAAAGGTGGTTGGTTAAGACTTAGAAGCACTGAGAGTACAGTTGCTTATTGGTTCGTGTTGAGGTACGAGCGCGAGACTGGGCAGAGTTGTTGAAATATATGTATATGGGAGCATCGACAAATCACTTCTTGCAAGCAGCAATTAAAAGTTTTCTGTTTTGCTGGCATAGAAACGAGACTCGAATCATTGAGGTTGGTTAGTAAAAAGGAATCGAGAGACGAATCATTTTAACAGGATCATTTGCGCCAACATTATTTGAAGCAACCCCTTTGATCATTATCTAAGTTTGGTGTTGTTAAGAAATGTGATTTTGAATCATAGATCAAAATATCAAAATGGTACTTCAAAGGTAACAGGTAATTTAAAACAAACATTTTCGACTCATAAGGTCATCTTCATTTACCTGAAGATCAAACTTATACTAATATTCAAACTCATATTCATTAACCAACATTTGTTTATCAATTAAACTGACCTTTCACCTCTTAGCCAAAAACACAATCTGTCACTTGCAACTTACGCGAACAAAGTAAAAGTAATCGTGATCACAATTTTTCACTGCAAAAGTAGCACTTGGTAATCTATTTTTGCTTAAATTGCACACTAAACGGACACGCTTACTTGGACAGTATCCCCACTTTCTGTGTTTGTCGTAGTTGTTAGTTGTTGCACACCATGGTTTTCCTCTGCTGTTAACCGTTGTACAAGACGAGTAGTATCGTCCTTTGTACTTGAAGGGGAAAACGCACAATCTTCCTTTGGTTGTTCTGATTTCTGGGAGAAAAATAATTAAGGCTTCAGTAAGTTAAGTGTTTCTGTTTTTGACTTTAAAAAACTTCAAAGAGATTTCTATTTGCATGCGTGCTGTGTTGTAAGGACAAGAATACTACAAAAACTGAAATAAAAGATATTTTTAGCCTTAAAGGATGAAACGAATGTTTTGTCAGGATTGATAGAAAAAAACTATTAGTGTTTAAAGAATCAGCGAAATAATAGAACACTAGCACAAGCAAAGTGATTGGTTGGTATTTCTTAATGTGTTATCACAACAATAAAATATAAGGGGTTTACTAACTTGGACAGTATCCCCATTTTCTGTGTTTGTCATAGTTGTTAGTAGTTGCACACCATGGTCGACCTCTGCTTTTGACCGTTGTACAAGACGAGTAGTAACGGCCTTTGTACTTGAATGGGAACACACAACGTCTTCCGTTATGTGTTCTTACTTTACTGGCTGCTCAGAAAACAAAAAGTAATTGTAAATTTTATTATCCGTTTTAGTGTATCTTACTTTAGTGAAATAGTGATACTTTAGTAAGATAAAAGAAAACATAAATCGAAAGCTGATGAGGTAAGTTTGGGTTTGTTTAAACTAATTTGCTTAAAATTAGATACAGAGAAGGCGCGAGGCAGGGCTGAAAAAAAAAGTGGCAAGGCACGAAGGTGAACCTGGTAATTGATAAGAATTTTAGAATAAAGCCTTCCCTCCCACAATATCCGCTTTATCAATTTTGGTCTTTCTCGATACAAAAATTTCTTGATCCGTTTATTGTACTTACGTCCAGGTCTCGGTCTTGGTCTTACTCCACATGTCGGACGTCCTAAAATAAGCAAATTCACAAGATTTATTGAATACGCGTTTGTTTTCTCAGTTGTGTATCAACCTCAGAACACAAAGCAACAAAAAGAAATGTTACGTCGATGATGTTGTTAGGTATGACTTGTTGAGTAAGACAGACAAGAAGTACTGAGGACAAAAACAAACCCTAATTAGAGTCTTCCATAATGCGAGTTTCGTCGAGATATTCTTTCTTTATTTATTCATGTTTTTGAAATTGAAAACGAGCTACACCAGTTCTAGGGCATCAGTTTTGCTTCTACAAATATTACTCTACGAATATAAGGATAACTAGATACGCTTACTTGGACAGTATCCCCACTTTCTGTGTCTGTCGTAGTTGTTAGTTGTTGCACACCATGGTTTTCCTCTGCTGTTGACCGTTGTACAACAAGAATACAGTCTACCTTTGTATTTGAATGGGAAAACGCATAACCGTCCTTTGGTGGTTCTGACTCCTGTAAAGAAAAGAACTTGGGTTTAAATAAGTTCCATGATTTTGAAATTAACTTTCACAAACCTTCAGTGAATTTTATTTGCATGCGTTTTGCGTTACAATGATAAGCGTCCTTCAAATGCAAAAAAAGACTTACTTCAGTCTTAAAGATCTAAACTAAAGTTTTCCCTCCTGCTGACAAAGTATTGTCAGGCTCTTAAGGATCAGTGATACATCAGATCACTAGACCAAAGTGGCTGGTGTAATCTTTTTGAAAGGTATAATTATTACAATAGAAAAGAGATTTTTACTAACTAGGACAGTATCCCCACTTTTTGTGCCTGTCGTAGTTGGAAGTAGTTGCACACCATGGTCGACCTCTGCTGTTGACCGTAGTACAAGATTTATAATAGCGCCCTCTGTACTTGAATGGGAACACACAAGCTCTTCCATTACTTGCTCTTACTTTGCTGGCTGCTCAGAAAACGAAAAACAAAATCATAGCTGATCAATAATGGTGCGTTACTCACTCGGTCTACCTGCCTCGTAACAAAAGTCACAACACACAGCACTTGGATGACTAAAAACTAAATCATTAACTCGACTAGTAATTAATGCAAACTTGATGTTGTAGTAAGGAGAAGGCAACTACAAGAAATATTTTGGCTGAAACTCAGTTAAATGAAAAACGTTGTTCTCTTTCAACTTAGCCTTTGAGCAATGATGAATACTATTACTTACGGCGCCCACTCGGCCTTGGTCTTGGTCGTCCTCCTAAGAGAAGTAGAAAGATTTTCGTCTTTGTATAATATCAGTTATAAGAAAACAGCTTTGAGAGGAAAAGTTTTTCCTCTTGCTTCAATAAAAATTGGAGTTGAGCAAACAAAGACCAAAATACTTTGACGACTTACCTGCAGCACGACATGCTTTTCTCTGGATTCTTCCGACCACGTGGTTCATGGCTCTGAAACCTGACGTAAACACAAAGCTACGACCTGATGCCATCTGGTTCAGCTGCCTTCGGTTGTACTTTCGACCAATGCCAAGCGCAAAGATCTTTACTCCCATCGCTTTGAGACGTCGAGCAGGATGGTACACATTGTCATGAGATATTCCATCGGTCATCACAATCAGCACCTTTTTACGTCCTCCGCTACGTCCGAACAGATATCCTCTGCAATAATCCAATGCTTTTCCGCATTTTGTACCCCCTCTTGGATAACTGCAAGGCGAAGAGTTACATAGTTGGCAGAGTGACTCTTAGACAGCTTAGATTTGATGTAACAACTATTTTTTAAGCTGACTTTGATCGTGCTTCCAATATTTAAAGCTTTTTGTGTGCACTTCCGGTGAGTTTTTTAACAAAAGTTAAGGTCGTTCAAATCCATTGCTTTGTGTTTTTTTCTTTACTTTATTGCAGCCGAAAAGTAATCGAAAGTATTGAGGGTTGATTCTTATTGCACATTTTTGCCTTTTTTTTATCATAGACGGTGCTTATTTTTAAGGATGTGTTACATACACTTAAAAAGTTTCGAATTCTGTTAAGAGTTCTAGCTTACCCAATCCTGTTGATACTATTGAGTACTCGTCCACGTGATCTCAGTTGTCCAAATCTAAATTTCGGAAAAGGGCGGGAAGAGAACACTACCACACCAATTCGGGTCCACCGGTCATTGATAGAGAATCTTCGGACAACGTTCATCACAAAGTTCAAGCATCGTCTGAAGTTTCCTCTCCCGTACATTTCAATGCTGCCCGATCCGTCAATCAAGAATCCAAGATCAAGTCTTGCTTTGCATTGTCCTAACAACAAACAAACGAGACTTCGAACAATGCTTGAGAAAAGCTTTGATTTGTCTCAAATGCGTTTGCTTCAAAACATTAAATCAAATAGATTGTTTGGTAGTTGGAAGTAGATTCACATCGTGGTCGGCCCTACTACAGACCGTTGCACATGACGAATAGTTTCGGCCTTTGTAAATGATTGCGGAGCACACAACGTTGTCTGTTTCTTGTTTTACTTTGATTACTAATCAGAAAAAGAAAAGAAAAAGCTAAAGTGCCGAACAGTTTTCCGATTCCAATTCCAGTCTACCTCTTCTCAATAACAAATACTCACAAAGCTCAGCGTATTAAAACAAAGAACCAAAATTTAAGTAGTTAAAACGTTAACTTGACTCAATCCTGAGGTGTGTTTGGTGTTATAATGGTACAGAAAAACTGCAAGTAATAGTTCAGCTAAAACTCAGTAAAATGAATAAAGTAGTTCTCTGAACTATCACATTTGAGCAATACTACTTACGGCGTCCACTCGGTCTTGGTCGTCTTTCTAAAAAAAGACAAAGTTTTTCGTCTTAGCAAATAATTTAGGGTTTTTCTTTCAGACAAAAGTAGCACTAGGTAATCAGGTTTTGCTTTCAAGGCTGCACGCCAAACGAACAGGAACACTTGCATAGCTAGACACACTACTTACTTGGACAGTATCCCCATTTTCTGTGTTTGTCGTAGTTGCTAGTTGTTGCACACCAAGGTTTTCCTCTGCTATTGACCGTTGTACAAGACGAGTAATATCGTCCTTTGTACTTGAAAGGAAACACGCACCATCTTCCATTGGTTGTTCTGATTCCTGAATTAAAAACATTTTTGTGCTTGAGTAAGTTTAAAGGTGTTTCTGTACTTTACTTCCAAAAGGTTTCAAAAAGATTTCTATTTGCTAGCGTGGTTGTTTTAAGAAGCGTCCTTTGAACTAGAAGTTTTTTTTAGCCTTGAGGATCGAAACGAGGGTTCAAATGAATAAAGTTGGCCGTCCTCCTACGGGAAGGAGAAAGATTTTCGTCTCAGTTAGTATAATCTTATTTATAAGAAAACAGCTTTGAGAGGAAAAGTTTTTCCTCTTGCTTCAATAAAACATTGGAGTTGAGCAAACAAAGACCAAAATACTTTGACGACTTACCTGCAGCACGACATGCTTTTCTCTGGATTCTTCCGACCACGTGGTTCATGGCTCTGAAACCTGACGTAAACACAAAGCTACGACCTGAGGCCATCTGGTTCAGCTGCCTTCGGTTGTACTTTCGACCAATGCCAAGCGCAAA
>JAOBAT010064985.1:1876-21126 GCA_026413305.1 Hydrozoanthus tunicans
GGTTCCGAGATACATTGCTCAGACTTACAAGGTTTCGAGATACACTGCTCAGACTTATGAGGTTCCGAGATACACTACTCAGACATACAAGGTTTCAGGATACACTACTCAGACTTGCAGGGTTCCGAGATACATTGCTCAGACTTACAAGGTTCCGAGATACATTGCTCAGACTTATAAGGTTTCGAGATACACTGCTCAGACTTACAAGGTTCCGAGATACACTGCTCAGACTTACGAGGTTTCGAGATACACTGCTCAGACTTACGAGGTTTCGAGATACACTGCTCAGACTTACAAGGTTCCGAGATACATTGCTCAGACTTACGATGTTCCGAGATACACTGATCTTTTTCCCTTTGATGGTCTTGTTTGAGGTACATTGCTCTCTTCATCCAAGCGCTTTAACAGTAATGGCGCCAATATCAAGACTTCGTGTAAATCTTTCATTATGCATACAGTTTGACAGGGCTGAAGTGTAGTAGCGAACATTTAGCTTTTGGAACATTAATTTACTAGCATGCCTCCAAACTCAAATTTTGCAAAATTCTTTGAAATGGCTGCTAGTGAAGAATGGATATTCAACGGCTTGCTCATCTTCGAGTAGAGCTCCTTCTCATCGTTCAGAGTCACCCAATTTTTTTAGCTTTTACGTCCCACAAAAAAGGAAGAGGTCAGTCTCGGTGGTTACCAGTTGTTTTATGGCATGTTTTCATTTGCATAACAATTGACTTTAAAAAGTGGCTCTTTGCGCATGAGGGAATGTCAAACGTATGATGAGGTCGTAGGCTACGTTTACAGGGTACTGGTTGAATTTTTAACCGGTCGAAAATTTGCACGATGAGGCGTTTCGTTTGCACGGAACCAGCCGAACTGTACAAACATTTAACCGGCTAGCGGCACAAATTTTCGTCCCGCAAACCATGGTCAATTTTTTGTCCAGTGCCGTCAAAAAAAGGTAATCAGCATTGTGTAAACACTTCAACCGGGTAAATTATAGTACAGCTAGAGGATCGAAGCTTGATCTGCGCATGTTCACGTGGTAAATGGCTGACAAATAACCGCGGGCTCTAAGTACGATCTTAAATAGCTGGTATCGTGTAAACAAAATTTTCGGGCAAAAAAGAGATAGTTTCGTTTAAACAGTACGTACTGTACTAGTTTTTGACCGGTTAAAATTTAACCAGTACCGTATAAACGTAGCTATAATGCGGAATATTGATGTTGATGATCGAGATTATGTTATACTTACATTCGACAAATGTTCACTTCGTAAACTTTAGGTACAACAATATATTTCTTATTATCCATATGCACAACCATTCTCATTTTTATGGAGAGCCACAAGTCTTACTACAGGAATATACAAAAAACGCTGCTGAAAAAGGAAAAGAACTAAGAAAAAGAACAATAACCACACTGCTAAGATTGGAAAATATATCAAGGTAGAACCGAAACTTTAAACATACTAGCTGGGAACATGACAGTTAACTATCTTATCAATAATTTAGCAAAGTACCTTAAAGAAGACAAACATAAACGATTTGTAGCTTGAGAGAAAAAAAGGAGTTTTACTGTATGCAAGACCTGGGGAAGGGGGGAAGGGGATGAGAAAAGGAAAAAGGAAGCAAAGTAGCAGCAAGTTTGGTTATGAGAACAAAAGTTGACAAGAGAATGGAGGTTACCCGAGATTTCATCTAGAATTGTAACTATTCAGCATTATAGCAGATGTGAAAACACCATCACTTGACAGGACAGACCTGTATGTGACACATTGTTTTCTCTCAGTGTGATCCTCTGCTATCTCCCTTGATTCAAAGGCCATACTACAGTTGGAGCACTGGTATCTTGGCAATTCTGAAAGATAACATGTATAAATTAATCTGTTAATCGTTTACTCTGTTATGCTTCGTGCTTCACTTTTGCTTTTTTCATGCTTAGCAACCTCCTTCAAGCTCAATAACTCGTAAGATGCATGCTGGAGTATTGTTTTCAGTCAATCTCCTGATGATTGATTAAATCACAAAACATGCAACTCAGGATGAAAGAGCAGTCTCTGTTTTTAATTGTGTCAACAGATATCACACGCTACTTTCTCGCATCAAACACTGTAACATAGAAAAATCAAAACACACACTTCCTATAAAAAACATATTATAAATATTGTTTTGAAAATATGGTCTACCTTTCTCAATGTTAGTTTCAACATTGGTGTTAATTTCAACCACTTCAAATGTTGTCCTTTTGGGAGCACTTTCGTTACAACTCTTATTGTTGGTACTACTGCTTGAGTCAACCACCCTCAACTCCTTGCTTTCTATGAAGGTTTTTGAAAACAAAGTAAAAACATTAACAAACTATGTATGCAGAGCTCTGCAGTAAAAAACAGGGTTGTCCAAGTTCAATCTATCAGTACAAATAATTGAGTTCAGAACTAGAATGAAATTTTTTCTACTAAAAGTCACTAAATCGAGCTTCATACAGTACATGGTCAAAAGCCTTAAAACATTTCAACTTATTGTATCTTTTGAAACAAAACTGCACTTTAAATTATGATTTCTTGGCACTTCATAAGGTGTCTTTTAGTGTCCACTTTTTGTCTAGCTTATGTAAACAAATTGATTCACATAACTGGCAGTGAGCCTCATAAAGAGTACTTACTAGGTATTACTACTTGCACTCAGGAGAGGAGCTAATGGAAAAAGGTTCATATTTCTTGCAAGTTTGGTTATTACTATATTTCAACTCCAAAGCCTAAGAGAAATACAATCATTACCATCTTGGTCAACTGACATAGCCCTGTTCTTATTGTAGTTGAAGGGAATGTACTCGGGATCATCAACATCACTATCATCATCATCTTCTTCAGTAACCTCGTTTTCATCATCTTCACAGTCAAGGTTGACAATTTCAACAACTTCGATGGTCTCGTTTTCATTAACACTAGCATCATCTTCCTGCACACTTGAAGTTCCACTGTTCACTTCTGGGCCTTCCACAACAGCCTTAGAAGAAACATTATTGCCTTGCACAGTTTCAACATAGGCAGGATATTTTTTGCCTGTAAATTAGATTTGGTACAAAATTTAACAAAATACTTTTAAAATAGACTGGACAAAGCTGAAAATTTACATAATATGAGGAAGTATATATAAGAATATTTCATAATGCACTAAGACTGCAAAAAGCAAGCCAGAGAAAGGGGATGTACTCACTGTAGGGTAGGGCAGGGAAGTACTCACCCTAAAGTAGGCCAGCAGGGTACTTGCCCTAAGGTAGGCAAGGGGGTGCAACACAAACTCTAACACCCTTTGTCTGTTTATGATACTATTCAGGGCCTTCCCTTACCTAATTCTATGAGCCCCATTCAGGTGCTTTCCTACCCTTCCTGTAAACGCCATCCAGGCCCTTCCCTACCCTTTTATCAATCAAATGCAGGCCCTTCCCTATTGTTTCTACCAACCCCATCCAGGCCCTTCCCTACCCTTTCAATCAAACCCATTCAGGTGCTTTCCTACCCTTCCTGTAAACGCCATCCAGGCCCTTCCCTACCCTTTTATCAATCAAATCCAGGCCCTTCCCTATTGTTTCTACCAACCCCATCCACGACCTTCCTAACTCTTTCTATCAACCCCATTCAAGCACTTTCCTACCCTTTCTGTCATTGCCATCCAGGCCCTTCCCTATCCTTTTATCAATCAAATTCAGGCCCTTCCATATTGTTTCTACCAACCCCATTCAGGCCTTTCCCTACCCTTTCTATTCATCCCATACAGACCCTTCCCTACCCTTTCTACCAACCCCATCCAGGCCCTTCCCTATGCTATAGTTTATTTAAATTCAGGCCCTTCCCTATTGTTTCTACCAACCCTATCCAGGCCCTTTCCTACCTTTTCTATCAATCCCAATTCAGGCATTTCCCTACCCTTTCTACTAACCCCATTCAGGCCCTTTCCTATCTTTCTATCAATCCCAATTCAGGCCTTTCCCTACCCTTTCTACCAACCCCTTTAGGTTCTTCCAAAGCATTTTTACCAACTACTCCATACTATATTGGCCTTGCACTAACAAGTATCATCAGCTGTTTTGATTACCATAGCAGTCATCATAGAAGGCTACTAGTTCTTCCCCAGTAGAGATATCTTTAATAGCCTCATAGCACACTCCCATTGCCATACAGTGGACCACCATGTTCTGATCCTGTGCATTACCACTGCTTTTCACCAATCTTAACCAATCACACTTGGACTTGTCTACCTCTTGGACATGAAAGTAGAATGTCTCTCCCAATTTATTGTTCACCTTGTAAAATAAATCATTACAAGGATTTCAATTTGTTTGTTTAAATCAAAAAGCTTGCTAAAAGTGCTTAAGTATACATAGAAGCTATTTAACGACCAAACCAATGGCAATTCAAGGACCCAAAGCAAAAATGACATTTAAGTGACTAGTAATGAGGTTGTCAACTCCTCTGCATTTTCTCCATTATACTATTGTTTCATAACTGTTGTGACTGTCTTGTGCCTTGAGCAACCCTTATTATTGTTATGCTAGTGTGTTGAGAGTTGGAATGCGATCATGGAGATTGAGTGCACCTTGTGTAATAATAATACATAAGAGGACTGTTACTGTTCGAAGGTTAATTTAATGGTTGTACATTAAAGGTTTCATACAGTGATCAGTTGCAAGCATGATTCCATGATGTGAAGCCTTTAATTCCAGCCATTCACTTCACTCTAATTTTATGGCTGGAGTTATAATAACTTTTGGGAGAAATTATTTTAATTAGCATTTCGTCCACTTGGATCATCCACTATCTTGAGGTAGAGTTGTATTTGCACTGAAGAAAAATTGCAGATTTAAAGGACTTTAGATCAAGTTCTCAACTCTCCCTACAATATCCCTATTTACCCTTCATAACCATTGGGAGAAGTCACTTAAATTGTTTTCACATTTCAATCAAAAGATACTTATTCTTACATATACCTATACAAATGATAAAGGTATGACATGAGTGTGGGTTAAAATTGAAAAACTTAATTTTTGTAAATTAAATACATAAAATAAATTAATTAAACAAGACAGAAAGCAAAACATAAAAGTTTCAATCCTACTAAACAATTCAAAATGTCAACATATTTTATTTATTTGCTCAAAATTAAAGACCTGTTTGACTACTTTCTTTGTTAATACTAAATACCAGAAGTTTCTATCAGAAAGGGTTGAGTTTTTTATTCAGAGTACTACTACTAAGCTTTGTCAAACAGAGTTTGTTTTGGCATTGCAAACTGATTACTATGTTTTTTTGCCAACTAAATGAAACTTAACCAAACAAAGAAAGTCATCTGTTAATGTAAATTAAAATGAGCTCTAAGAGGGTTTTAGCATTTTCATGTCAATCTTGGTTCAGCACAGGTGACATGCAAGGTTTTCTCATATCAACATTTACAGCATATAATATTATTGCAACTGATATAATCCACTATCAATTTCGACAAAACCCCCAAAAAGCAATTGAAGAGCTCAGTGCAAAAACAGCCTAAGTGACAATTTTAGGTTGAAAAATAAAATTAAGAATTTCTTGGTTTTTGTGCACCCACATTATCTCCAGTAAATACAAATGTTATCTGCTTTTTTTTGTGCTGTAAATGCAGCAGAAACTGGTAAGAAAAATAGACATTGAACGCATGACAATATTAATATACTTGAAATGCGCAGCACAATAGTGTCCCATGGGAATGAGTAATTGTCCATTAGACAGATCTATTTTGTTTTGTAACAGTCATCATAAATGCTTGCATCTTGTAGTGTTTTCTGTTAGTAAGTGTTGAAAGAAAGAACCCAAAAGTGGGAAGTAAATTCACACTGATTAAGCCACCACAAGTTTATGTTTTGAGATAGGGCAGTACGTGAGTGAATCTATTTTCCTGGCCAATCTGTAGTTATATTCCAGCACCTGCTGAAGCATTCTAGGAAAGTTTTGACTGCTAAACATCACTACAAGCATGAAAGTTGGCAAGTAGGTGTGGGTGGCTTGCCACTTCAAAAAATAAAAAATAAATACTGGGTGGAGTCCATGCCGTTTGCTAGTTTGTTTTGGTCAAGTGATCAATGCTTTTGGTTTGTGAATTTGCAAAATCACTTTGATTAAATGGCTGGCATTAACCCCACAAACACAAAACACACAATCATTGCATACCAGCGACAAGGGAATGAGCCCAGTGGGGTACTTCAGGGTCAAAGGGGTAGGGATGACCATTGGAAAAGTTCCAAAAGTACCCTTAAAAATACCAAGGGATAAAAATTTTCCATCCTAAAAAATACCTCTTGGTTTTAAAATTACCCTAAAAAATACCAATTGAGATCTGAAAATTTTCCCTGGGTAGCTAGTGGGTTGGCGCTAAGTCCCTCTTGTTGTGCTGAACGTGATATGCAGTAAAAGCTAAAAATGCAAACATGAAAAAAAACGCTGAAGGCAAACTTTTGTCTTAACTTCTTGTTCACTAGGCATGTTGCTACCAGGTACTTGCTTTAACACACGATTTCTTTTAACAACCCCTAAAAAATACCCGACTGGCAATTTTTACCCCTCAAAAATAAGACGGTCATACCTACCTTCCCAATATAGGGAGTACCCCCTCCCCCCCCCCTGAGATGAGATGAACTTTGCTGGAATTGTAGTTTTCTTGACCGGAGAAGATTGTTTTGATTACAAAATCAAAGGTAAAAATCTTTAGTCTTTGACTCCAGTTCTTGAAAAAGATAGTTTAGTGAAAAGAAAGTGTCAGACGAGTTTGCAAACATGATACAACTTTCTTGATAGATTCAAAAACATATGTCACTTGCAAATAAATAATGTAGCCAAAAAGTTCGAGCTATTTGTGCATCAAAGATGATGCAGTTATTCCCATGGGAGAATAACATGTGATGTGCAATCAGTAATGAGGTATTTGAAGTAAACTTTTTCTTTCTGCTGCATTAAGAGCGTTTGGGAAAAAAAGTGGAGATAACATTTTTATTTACGTGGGTGCAAAAACATTCCCAGAAATTTTAAATTTCATTTTTTGACCTAAAATCTTTACTTAGGCCATTTTTGCACTGAGCTCTTCAATGTCAATAAAAGTAACCATATAGTATGATGCTTGCTTGTTCGATCACAAACATGTCTTCATTAAGGTATCAGAATGGTTTTATGATGAAAAAAATTTTTTTTTATTTACCGATCGTATTCTTTAGAGATTTATCTAAGTAACTGTGAAAAAAAGTTCGGAAAACGAGCTTTGGTTTTCGAGTTATGGAGAATAATAAATTTTTCCTTGAAATTGCAATATTTACTTTGGTTTCCGGAGTACTTGAAGCCTGCTCATATTTCCTTTCACACATTTGCCGCGGATTGAAGTGTTGACACATGCATGTGATACGTCATAAAACAAAACAACAAGCATTCGTTACCGTTTGGAGAGTCGGGGAGTTTGCTTGTAAAGTTTTGTTCAGGTATTTATAAGAAGTGTGTATATTATATTGTCTTGTGTCTTCGTTAGAGTAAAGATATTTGAATGTCGAGCAAGAGGCAAAAAATAGCCCGTGGTCCGAGAAATCGAGGAAAAAGAGAAAGCAAACGCCGAAAAGATTGAGCGGTGAAGACAAGTGCAGACTCCAAGTTTTGAATCGGAGCTCCTGGTATAAGCAAGACGAGTAGTGGCCAGGGTATTTTACTACGTACTCAGAATCCTCAGATACAGAGAAGTGTGAAGGTGCCAGTGCTAAGAAAATCAAGGAAGATACAACAACCATCAAAGAAATGATTAACAATGTTTATTTCGAGTTTGAAAAGCCAAATCGCCTCACGTTTATTGTATTGATGCCAACAAACTCGAAGGTGGCTGTTGGCTGTGCTTGTCTCCAGTGCAGTAATGAATTGAAACTGCCTCCGTCGTAGATCTAGTAGAAGCGAAACATAACTATTGCTAATTTTTAGCGATCACATCGATAAACAGCCCTTACACTTCGTAAAAAATCCCAAACACAATGCTATTCACATTTTAATAGTCAAAAGCTTTGCAGTTTATACTGATATTTTCATGTCATGTCACTCACCCGCAAGTAGCCATGGCGTTAACCAGGCGACCTTTATCAACTAAATCTCAACATCTACTTGTTCTTCCTCTTTTTTCTTGCTTCTTCTTCTGAATTGGAAGATTTTTAGAGCTCATTGTTTGAGATTGTTTGCTCCATGGGAAAAGCAATGCAGATTGTCTAAAATTGTTCTGGGTTTTTGCATTCACAGTAAGTTGTCAAGGTGATAAAGTTAAGTAGGGTTTCATGTTTCTGCCGCTTGACACGATTGGGCAGCCCTGTAATTGTTTCAGTTATCCAATTAGTCTTGTTTAAACAGCCAAAGTCGAAAGCAAAATCTTTTTTTCGCTTTTTCTCGTAGTTCGAAAAATGCATAATTGTGCTACTTTAAAAGGCTCCAATCAAAAAATACTGCTCGCAGCAGGCTGAAATTTTGCACAAAGATAGCCAGAAATTTGGAATGAAAAACGGTACCAGCAATTTACAATATTTTGCCTGGGTTTGAAGTTAATTGATTTTTACTGAACTTTTTTGTTTTAAGAAGGCGCATAAACTTTGAAATGCGATAAAAAAATAATGAAGCATTAATCCGCAAAAGCCCAGTACCGTTTTGGTGGCCATGAGGTGCTAATTGATTCGGTTTGTAGTTGATGTCGTTGCGTTTGATATTTTTTGAGATGGAGCTCTTTGTTTCGAAATGTTTGCCTCTCAAACACAGGCCTGTAACACAAATAATTTTTTGTCATTTTCAAAGAAAGAATTATTTTTGAATGGAGAAACTATTAAGGTTTCAGAAAATGTATACTTTTAAAGGGGTAAAAAGTATGCCATGCGCGCTACGAAAGAAAATTTAGAAACATACCTAAAACCATTCTGATACCTTAAAGTCCAAGCTGTCACCAAACTAATGCAGTCTCACTTGCACTGTGTGCCACTGATTGTACCGACTGCTTGCTCTGATCACAGGCAGAATGACTAATCTCCTTAGAGGCTAAACTTATCTATAAAGCTCTTTTCAGAATCAGAGATTTCAAATTGCAAGCATAAATGCAAACAACATAAACAAATCAATTTTAAGTTAATTCCTTTGAACATGTACAACCTTTAATTATCACTTCCAGATTAATGCTTGTTGATATTTATGAACAAATTTCTGGTTGAAAATGTCTCTAAATGAAAAAGCATTAGAGAGCTTATGGGCTCTAGAAACTAAGGTGTGGATACTGTTGCAGCACAATTTTATAACAGTTTCTTTATATTTTCTTCATTGTTAAGTTACTTTACCTGGCAAACCAGGTGATGTGTTAAGTCTGGAATCTTCTTTTTGTTGCTGATGCATCCTCTAAATGGTCCAAAAGATTTCCCTTTAGTGATGTTCTGTGATGCAAGAAGACCAGCCTGACGAAGCTCTGGTGGTAAATTGGAACTATCCAATTTTCGTGGTCTTCCTGCAAGGCATAAGGTTGTTTTACAATGTTACAAGGTTATTTAAATTCCAGTACTCAACAAAGGACTGTACCCAAGTTTCTTGCCATGAGGGAGTGAAATGCAAGAATGCCTTAACAACCCTAACAGATAAAACAGCATGAACTAATCCCTTTGATAGGCCTTGCAAACCACTTTCAAAACTTGTAGCTATATATGGGGCAAAGGAGGTACCTAAATGGGATGTAGGTAAAAGGCTAGGGATGGACCTACTGTAAATGGGATATAGTCAAAAAGGCTAGGGGTAGAACTAATTGGGATATAGGTAAAAAAGCTAGGGATGGACCTAAATGGGATACAGGTAGAAAGGCTAGGAGTGGACCTACTGTAAATGGGATATAGTCAAAAAGGCTAGAGGTAGAACTAAATGGGATATAGGTAGAAAGGCCAGGGATGGACCTAAATGGGATATAAGTAGAAAGGCTAGGGATGGACCTACTGTAAATGGGATAAAGTCAGAAAAGCTAGGGAAAGAACTAAATGGGATATAGGTAGAAAGGCTAGGGATGGACCTAAATGGGATGTAGGTAGAAAGGCTAGGGAGGGACCTAAATGGGATATAGGTAGAAAGGCTAGGGAGGGACCTAAATGGGATATAGGTAGAAAGGCTAGGGAGGGACTCAAATGGGATATAGGTAGAAAGGCTAGGGAGGGACTCAAATGGGATATAGGTAGAAAGGCTAGGGAGGGACTCAAATGGGATATAGGTAGAAAGGCTAGGGATGGACCTAAATGGGATATAGGTAGAAAGGCTAGGGAGGGACTCAAATGGGATATAGGTAGAAAGGCTAGGGAGGGACCTAAATGGGATATAGGTAGAAAGGCTAGGGATGGACCTAAATGGGATATAGGTAGAAAGGCTTGGGATGGACCTAAATGGGATATAGGTAGAAAGGCTAGGGATGGACCTAAAGGGGATGTAGGTAAAAGGCTAGGGATGGACCTACTGTAAATGGGATAAAGTCAGAAAAGCTAGGGAAAGAACTAAATGGGATATAGGTAGAAAGGCTAGGGATGGACCTAAATGGGATGTAGGTAGAAAGGCTAGGGAGGGACCTAAATGGGATATAGGTAGAAAGGCTTGGGATGGACCTAAATGGGATATAGGTAGAAAGGCTAGGGATGGACCTAAAGGGGATGTAGGTAAAAGGCTAGGGATGGACCTACTGTAAATGGGATAAAGTCAGAAAAGCTAGGGAAAGAACTAAATGGGATATAGGTAGAAAGGCTAGGGATGGACCTAAATGGGATATAGGTAGAAAGGCTAGGGATGGACCTAAATGGGATATAGGTAGAAAGGCTAGGGAGGGACCTAAATGGGATATAGTCAGAAAAGCTAGGGAGGGACCTAAATGGGATATAGGTAGAAAGGCTAGGGAGGGACCTAAATGGGATATAGTCAGAAAGGCTAGGGATTTTGGGGTGGTTAAAATTTAAATCACAGTCATTAGTACCCCCTCCTTTCCCTCTCCTGAAAGTCTGAGACAAATTGTAAGAGTTGGAAAGGTCTGAACAGCTTAGGGAGCGAGGCTGAGGAAGGCCTTGAACAAGTTAGGTAGAATACTAACTCGGCATCACAATAAATCACTAGCCCACAAAGACAAGCCACTAGTTGCTTTGAATGCTAGTTATTTAATTCATTTTACAAAATTTACCAATCTAGGGGCTAGTAAGCGCACATTTTCACCAGCCCACCATAAAATTAAGACTGGATTTGGAGTTAGTGGTCAGCGTTCAGTAGAAAGGGTATGGAAGGAAACATATCAAGTGTATTGTACACTTGGAGTTGTATTATTATTGGATTTTACTGTTTTTTAACTTTTTGTTTAAATTCATCAGTGTTATAAACACTCTCAAATGAAATATTTTGTTAATTCAGTTGATAGCCAGATCAGACTATAGCCAATGTCGGTCAATTTTATCTGTTGCACACTATTGTCACATTGTTCATGAAGAGTTTGTCCCGAATGCAGATATCCCATCATAATTTCAGAGGCAAAGTACTTGACCTAGTATCGACTGAGTATCTGCTGAGTATACACTGAGCTAGTATTGGTCAACATATATATTGGTCAATATATTGGTTGATATTTAGCTGATACTTGGTCAAAGCTCAACCGATATGCTGACCAGAGTGTCGACCAACATATTGGCTAAAGAACACATGATCTGATATATAGACCTTGCTAAATGAAGAATAGGGGTGAAAAAATTCGTTGAAATATTTTAGGTTCTTAAGAAACTGACATTTTAAAATGTTTTCAAGTGATGAGGTCACTGCATGTACAGGTAAGTTTTTAGTTTTTTTAAATCTGCTGCTAATCCATTACTTTTGGATGAAATTGAACCAATTTTAATTTGGACTGGCGACGCTTTCCTCAAGTTTGGCTTAAATTCATCCAAAAATTATGGATTTGCTGGAGATTAAAAAAATTGAAATGCTGTCTGTACATGCAGTGATGGCATCTCTTGAAAACATTAAATGTTAATACCTTGAGAACCACAAAAGATTTCGACAAAATTTTTTTACCCCTATTGGCTCATTTAGCAAGTAACAAAATACTTCATGTCACTGGCACTTGTTCTATCTTAAAGACTTAATATATATAATCTATGTTGGGCTGCCAGAAACTACTAGGTTGACTTTCACAAGTTCACGTTTCTTTCCAAAGAAACCACATTGCAATACAAACAAGATCAAGCAAAGTCAGATTTTGTTTCAAGTCTACAGCCTTCAATGAGTTCGAACGAACGAAATATAAACAAAGGAACACTGAAAGTGAGGTAAATTTAAAAAATTATAGATAAATGCAGGCATGCACGTGAAGGACGAGGTTTGAAGTAATAAAAAGATCTATTATTAGTAGGCCTGATAAAACTTTGCCAAGATAATCTTCATCATCATAAAGCGAAAGGTATACGAGGTAGATTTCGCACTCGTGATTGTTCATGCATTCCGCATCTTCCAAAATGTTGGTTTCCTGAATTGCGCGTACACGCTATAAATCTAAGCACTGTTTAATAAGTGAATGGTAAAAAAGTATGTCCGTACCTCGTTTTGCCTTGCTTTTTTCAATCTCCGATCCGAAATGAAGGTTTGTTTCGTCTGCTTTTGATGCACATGGAAGCTTGTTACCAAAAGAAGATTGATATCTTTCATGTCGGATGAGGTTTCGCTTGGACTTTGGATTCTTTCGAAGAATGGATCTTCCTTCTTTGGTCTTACTCTTGCTTGATTTGACAGGAACTGGTTTTCTTCTAGCCATTTCTAAATCACTGTGTGGTTAAAAGCGATAAAAGCAACTTTCTTAAAGGATCCACATCACAACAAGAAGCGGCCGAAACCCTGTAGTCCATTCCAAGCGTCGTTTTTCTGGTCACGTGGTTCATCCTCATTCTTCTTTGGGGAAGTTACCGGGTGGGTACAGCCAAAGCCAAAAGAGGTACTTGTCTCGCAATCGCGCAATGATTACAGAGACAGCTGGGGTGTCATTGGATGCAACTGTGAAGTTTCGTGTAACTTTATACTTGCAAACGCTTGTTATTTGGTACAAAAACAGAACAAAGGAACTGGGGAGAGTTTGTAAGAAAAATATCAAAGGGGTACTCCCTAAACTGCGGTAGGTGGTGGTAGGTATGACTGTCGTATTTTTTAGGGGTTGTTTAAAAAAATCCTGTGTAAGACTTAGAGCCTGGTATTTTTCAGGGTTAGATAACCCCAAGCTATTGGACTGCTTGTAGTCACGTCCGCGCGCCTTTATTTACTGCATATCACGTTCAGCGCAACTCGAAGACCCGCTAGCTACACCAAGGGAGAATTTTCAGCTTCCATTTGGTATTTTTTATGGTAATTTTTTAAACCGACAGGTATTTTTAGGGTGGGAAATTTTCATCCCTTGGTGTATTTTTAGGGTGTTTTGGGGACTTTTCCGACGGTCATCCTAACCCTTTTGACGCCGAAGTATCCCCCCGAAGTACCCTATCCAAAATACTGCAGAAGCAGCTGGGAAGATCCAGCAACTTGAATAGGTAGTTGCAATTGTAGTAAGTAAAACTGGATTACACGTTAGAAGCAACTTTTCTCGCAAACTTTGCCGATAGAGGGTGTTTACACACGCTGTTAGCCGCCATAGCCATAGGCACAAAGTCCTGCGAAACCCATGCATAGCGACTGATAAAACATTAGTTTTGTCTGTTAAATCATTTCATTTTTAAAAATTATTTCATACTAGCTTTCCTCCATGTGTATCATACGAAAATTGGAATATGTCTTGGTTCGCGACGCTCAAATTTGATTGACTATCGATGATGACGCCGATGCCATATTTATTGCGAAGTGGCTATATGGCCGGCCAAGGAATTAAAACACTAAATATTAGGGGCATTCAATTGATAAACACTCGCACATTTCTCGAATTTTTGAAAAAAATAAAAGACTGCGGACCATTTCCTTGGCCACTTTCGTTTAAGTTGCTACATTCTCGAAAAATGAGCGGCGTTCAGTTTTCTGAAAATTAAATTCCATAAGCCGTTATAATTCATTGTCATTTTACATTTGTGCTTTGGGAGAAAAACTACAATTTGCTACAATGTTCCTCACTTTCGACTGAAATCCGGTTTCATACGTTGCAGTAAATGATAGCGAAAAAGCAGAAAGAACAACAATCTGCGCTGGGCATTCCCACGCCACACGATCAGAAATGAACAAGTGTAACTTCATTGAACTGTGAGGGTCTGAACTTTCTTGAGTGAGTCGTTAAAAATTTTATGAATGTTTGAGTTTGTTATTAGGTAATACGTAATAACTCCAGTTTAAGGTCAGACCTACCGTGTTATCATTAGGTAAAAAGGTAATAATTTAGGGTCCTTTTCTCGGTTTATTTTATACTGGTTCTTTGACTTTGTATAACATTAAAAAAATTCAATCACACTCAACGTGCATTTTGTCAACAGTCATAGAAAAACGTTTTGACAGGAGTCAAACACGGATCAAGGAAACCTAAGGCTTAGACAAGGTTATTGGTTTACAATCAATTAACTAACTAGCACGGATTTATGATAACCTAAATTGGTGGTTTAATGCAGTGCCGTTTTAGTTTACGCGGATGTTAATAACTTTGTCATGACTCAGCTTCAAGACTTTTGTCTTTTTCAGTCTTTTGTTTCTTATGTATTTTTGACTTTTTTTTAGTTTTTCTATTTTTTTCAATTTTCCCAAATTCCATCTTTTAGTGTCTAGGGTCATTTTTCGTTCCGTCATTCCGTTTCGTCATTCTACCATTCCACCGATAAACTTAAAGGTATTAAAAGCACTACAGGGTTATTTATTTACATATCAAAAATGTTCTTGCCTTGGATTCGTATTTCAATTATTCTCATAAAAGTAACGAATGTTTTCATGCATAAAAAGTGTTCAAAGGATAATTCTGCCGCTAAAACAAGAACTATTTTTCGTGTTCGTTCGAATTTGGTGCCTCACGGCACCAAAATTGTGATTAGTATGAAGCCCTATTTTTGTGCTTCTGTGACCCTCAAGGCGTAGTCCCTGGGGAAACCCCGGATGTCAGGTTCCCCCTCAAGGGCCTTGTTGTCGTCATTGTGTGCTCTCTCTCAATACCATATAACCATCTGTTTTTATGGAGTGTCATGGAAGGTATAAATTCACCTAAAAAAACCTTTTCAGTTTGTTGTGGAGTGCTTTTCTTAATTTCAAAGGCGTCTCAAGGACCTTAACTAGTGATGGTTTGCATATTTGCAGAAATCCGTTCGTGGTGGGAAGTACCATCTATCGCACATTTCTGTTCGTTGTTTCGTGCTGCGTTTGGTCTCACTGACTTTGAAATTGAGGTAACAAAATTTTTGCCGTAAGTTTCCTTATGTTAACAATGGTGCCAATTCAAAGAGGTCTCCATTATGTAGTCTAGAGAGTCTTATTTTGATGTAAAGTTCATGACCTCGAAGTTTAACAATTTGTATTGGATATGTTTGTGTGAAAGTTTGAATTCGTTTTATCACTCAATGGCAAGCCAACGGAAGCTAGGAGCAAAATTCCGACTGGCGGCGAGTCACGTTGGGATGTTTCATCTCGTTATACTGAAAATATGAAATTGCCTTTCCTTTCCCTATCAGGATCTGGAGGATGCTTTGGTAATTGATGGTTCATCTGAAGAAGAAGGAAGCAGGTTTTTAGCCGATCTGCACGCCCGTCTTCTCCGTGGGCTTTTCCTTACAAAGGACATCGAGTGAGTACTACTGCGGTTACTGTAGCCACCGTTTTCGTTGTGAGGCTGCTTTGTATTAAACGTGAATTTGTGTTTGAGAAACAGGAAGTCAAAGAGACTAACTATTGAAATCTATTTTGACCACAGTTTTAATATTTCGGGATTATCGCGTGCAGTAGCAAAAGTCAATGCTTGTTTTCTTTTTCTCAACTTTCTCTTAGGTCTGGCACTTGTTCAAATTTACTAAGAATACTAGTCACTTAGCTTGCTCATTCTGAGATTTTATGTTCATTTGACTATATTGGTTTTTCGTGAAAAATTACTTTATATACAGTTTTGTGTAAATATTTTCTTTTTCTATGGTTGAACTTGCTCTTAATAACTAGTTGGATTTTATTTAATGAACAAAGTTGCCTGTGATGATATGCTGGTGTCTGCTTTTTAGAGTTTCTTGTTCTTTGGAAAGCTCAGATTTCCAAACGATACACAGAATCTGTTCTAAAGTCGAAATACAGAAAGTTTTGAAAAATACATTTCATCCTCAATGGCCGAGTATCTTGTCCGTTCAATGTGTTGATGTAGCGTGTAAATGGTTTTTCGTTCACGCATGTGTTTCCGTTCATTTAATAAAAATGCTTTGAAAGATGCCATATCATTGGCGTGGTTTTGGTTTCGGACAGACGGCGTAAAACTTTTAGCAAACGTTTCCAGTTCTTTTAATATAAAATCTATCTAGTTTTGTGCTGATTCCTCTATCTCCCACTGTGACCGAGGTAGTTTTATTTCTCACTGGTTTTATTTGTTCAGGTTCTTTTTTGGAACTGTCGATTTTAGCCTTGTTATGAACTAGCATTCAGTTCGCTTTTGTGTTTGAAAAAGGAAACACGAGTCTTTCAGAGTTGTTTGTAAAGATAGCAGCCGTCTTTCTGTATTTCCAAAAGCGGAGAAAGCAAGCACGGTCGGATTATTTTAAAATGTTTCGATTATTCGAATACGCATGTTTCCATTGTCCTTCAGTTTGTAACACGAATGTTTTTTTGTGTATTTTTTGCAGCGCGGATAATTTCGAACCGTTTTTGTCGCAAGTGCTGAAAATCAGATGGGAAGATGAGCTTGGCAGGAAAAACCCACTCGCTGATGTTAAGTACAGGTACTTTAACGTGGTCTTTCTACTGGTTGCACTCCGGTTAGAACTCACTGTAAATGCTAACTGCACATTTTTAATTAAAGTGCAGTCAGTGGATTTATGTTTATCCTTTCATCGTAGATCGATTTATTTTGAGGTTTATCAAAAACAAACATTATTCATTGTCAGTATGACGAAATACAGGCTGTTTACGAGTAGGTTTTGTCGGTGTATTTCAGGGGATATGCTCTGTCGTTTTAGGGAAGGATTAAGCATGTCTTTTTTAGAAATCCTTTCAAGAAGTTTGAAATATTGTCATTTAGTATTGCCATTTTAGATAAGCATATATTAAACTATTTGTTGTGATTACAGGACATTTCTCTGTTGTGGGAAAAGGTCACATTCAGGTCTTATGGAAACATACTGTTGTTTTGTTGTGGCAGCTGTTTTGATTTATATGTACCAACTCAGTTGTTAAATGTAAATAACCTGAGATTGATACATTTTGTGTTAGGATGAGAAAATTAAACTTGATCACCGACATTTTGTCTAAAGATTGAAAACAAAAATATTGTGCAAATACAGGAAACAAGTTTTTGTGTTTCCCTCTTTAAGTGGGTTGTTGTAACTGATAATTTTTTGTACCTTTGAATCAGTAGTAACTACTGCTTGTTTTGTCAACTGAAGAGATGAAGCATGTGTGTGCTTGATCAACTGAAGAATTTGAAAAAAGTTATTCTTAGTATTATTTTAAAACTGTTGATGTGTTGTAAGCAACTGCTAATCTTATATGGCTGCATATTAAAAAGAATGTTTTTATCTTGGTATTTACTGAATTGGAAAATGATCTGTTTATAGTGCTATGATATTAGAAAGCAATGTATTCTAATTGGGTCAAACCCTGGAGATTTTGAAGTCTAGCTTATAGCATTGTTTGAATGAAAGTTATCGGCACTGAAAAAAAATAAACTAAAAAAGAATTGCCATGTAAGCTGTTAAATAGTGATAATTTTGCTGTCGAGCAAAGTGAAACAGCACACTATTCTTACCGAGTTCAGCAAGTGCATTGTTCGTGACAAGTATTAGGCATTCAAAATCATGATTTTGGAATGGAGTCAGCCACTCCGCTTTTCTGGCATTATGGTTGAGTATATACAGCATTTTCGTAGGTACCCCCAACAGTCAACAAGTTGTTTTTGCCCCTGAGGTCCAATTTGCGTTTGCTTAAAAAATCACTTGCTTGCAGTGAGGAAAATGGAATGCAGTGTTTGTAAAGCTCTCAAACCAATCTGTCATACTAAATGGTGAGTTATTCAGTTCATTTTTCGCACTTTAATTGTAGCAAATTTGTTGGCTTGCAGATTCTTGCCACCTCTGCGCTTTGCATGCAGTGTGTGACAATGTCGAGGCCGTGATGATGAACTGAATAACTTACCATATATAGTCACGACGAATTGACTTGCGAGCAAAGACGAGAAGAAAATAATCGTAAGAGCCATTGTAATTAGCTGATCAAGAACATGATCGGAATTGTACCAAACCCTTGCCTGACAACATTTACCTGACCTGAGGGAACAGCTAGTACATATATTTAGTATTTATATAGTATATATATATATAGTAGAGACAACCCAAACTTAACAATGCCATACAGACTTTTGGAGTGCTGAAGTTGGGGGTATGCATTTACTCCTTGTTTGAATAAAAAAGGATGACAGGGTGTGATTTAAATTTTGTTTAAACAGAAGAGAATGCCCAAAACTTCAGTTCTAAACTTAGTGCTTGTAGATTTAAATTAATCACACTAATTTTATTTTGCAATTTTTTTGTTACAAATAGAATAGTTTGACAATGTTTTGATGTTTTGCATATTGACAACACCAATCATCAAGATTTTAGTTATGGTATTTACCATCAAGTGATATGAATAGCAAGAGCCATCAAGTGAAAGTGATATTACTAACCATCAAGTGATTAATGATAGTACTAACCATCAAGTGAAAATTATGGTACTTACCTTAAGGGATAAGTAATAGTACTAATCATCAAGTGACAATGATGGTATAAAGCTTAAGTGATGAGTGATAGTACTAATCATTAAGTGACAATGATGATACTTACCTTAAGTGTTGAGTGATAGTATTAATCATCAAGTGGCAATAATAGTACTAACCATCAAGTTACAATGATGCTACTACCTTGATAGTACTAACCATTGAGTGACAATGGTGGTACTTAAGTAACGATCCGAGATTTATTACATAATTTTACATAATTACAGAAGTTCAGGTAAATGTTACTCAGAATAACTAAAAAGCTAAACAAGCTGAGTAACTTATAAT
>JAOBAT010064996.1:0-23901 GCA_026413305.1 Hydrozoanthus tunicans
ACTACTACTACTACTACTACTACTACTACTACTACTACTACTACTACTACTACTACTACTACTACTACTACTATAATTACTGCTACTACAACTACTACTACTACTACTACTACCAAAATGCATGTTTTTTGCCCCTTTTTATATGCAGGCAAGACAATCCAAACTTTGACAAGAGCACCCTCAATATTTTGACGTCAATGTTTTTTGCCACTTCTTGTTTTGGGTAAGTACCATTTAATCTAGCATTACTACTCATGTTAGAATTGCAAGAATAAAACCTATAATCATCCAACGTCCAAAACAAAAATAGAAATAAGTTGAAAACAGAAAAAAAAGAAGTTAGATAAAAGTAAAGAAAGAAAGAAAGATAAAAAGAAGGAAGGAAGGGATGGAGAAACGGAGGAAAGAAGAAAGGAAGGGAAGAAGGAAAGAAAGAATGGAAGAAGTGAGGACGATAGAAAGGAAGGGAGGAAGGAAGGAAGGGAAGAAAGAAGGATAGAAGGGAGGGAGGAAGGAAGTAATTGAGGAAGGAAGGAAAGAAGGAAGGAAGGAGGAAAGAAAGGGAGGAAGGAAGGAAGGGAGGAAGGAAAGAAGAAATAGGAAGGAAAGAAGGAAGGAATGAAGGAAGGAAGGAAGGAGGGAAGGAAGGAAGGAAGGAAGGAAGGAGGGAAGGAAGGAAGGAAGGAAGGAAGGAAGGAAGGAAGGAAGGAAGGAAGGAAGGAAGGAAGGAGGGAAGGAAGGAATGAAACCTTTATTAACGTGTCAAACCATGTAGCCTGCTAAAACGCATACTAATTAGGGGACACAGACTAAGTTACACTACTAAAATGTATATATATAAATAAATATAAATAGATATATATAGAAATGTATATAATTATGGTGGTAACAAATATAAGAAATCCGTATGAAAATTTATGAAAAATCTATGTATATAAAGTGTAAAACTTAGTGTAAAAAAACTAGAAAAAAGGTGAAATAGATAAAATGGATAAAAACTAAGTTAATTAAATTGAAATATGAAACAAGTCATGTTGAACAGAGGGTACAACCCTTACAGCTCGCATCTACTAAGTTTGTTAAGTCTTTGCCTCGGACCTTTCTTTTAAATTCGCTCAAAGTTTTTTCTGATCTTTCATCCGAGGAAAGTTTTCCCCATGACCTCGGTCCAAAGAATTTCTGTGAGTGCTTGCCGTATGTAACAGTATTAAATCTAGGAGTATAGAAATTGGATTGTCTCAAATTATACCGACCGTTATGCTCTTTAAAAATGTTGCAGATACTAATAGGGCATAGTTTGTGTTTACCTTTATACATAAGAATGCAAATGTCTTGTAAACACCTGTTCATCAGAGTTGGCAGTCTAGCCCTTTCTAATAATTGAGAATAATTGAGGTTACTAGCTCTACAAAAGTGCAAAACTAGGTGACAATATGTTAGGTAGGATAACACAGCTGCCTTAAATAATTGGAGTTTGGCCTTAGTAGGTATTAAATTCCTTAATCGCATGAGGACAGCAATTCTTTGACTGAGCTTACATGTTGGGAAAAATTCAATTTAGAGTCTATTGTCACCCCTAATAGTTTGAGAGTTTCCGCTGACTTAATTTCCTGATTATTTATTCGGATCCCTCCAGTTGTAGAACCAGTTGTACTATCCGTTTGGTAACCGATGCTCAACGTCTGGTATTTCTTTAGGTTTCCTGCCAGTAGATTTGATTTGTATCATCTAGTTGCTCGTTGTGCAGTTTCCCTTAGCTCCGACGTGACTTTTTCTTGATTAGGACCACTATGATATACTTGATGGTCATCCTCATACATTGATATATCGGCTTGCACGCAAAGGGGAACGTCGTTCTGGAAAATATTCCAAAGCAGGGACCCTAGGGCGGATCCTTGAGGACAGCCTCTATTTAGCAGCCTGTGCGAGCTCATTTCGTTTCCCAGTTTTACACGGTTATATCTGTTACTAAGGTAGCTGTTCAGGAGGAGTTAGGGGAGTCAGAATGGCCCGTTAGCGGTTAGCGCTCGTGCCTCCCACCTCTGTGGACCCGGGATCGAATCCTGGGTTTGCATGTGGGCTGAGATTTGTCGACCTTTTTCTGACTCCGAGGGTTTTTCTCCGGGTTCTCCGGTTTTTCTCCCTCTACAAAATCGACTTTCACACCGAGATCTGTGCCGTCGAGCGATTAAACAAAAGCCACGTGCACTGGCTTGGGAGAATGGGAAACCACTCCCAGCGTAACGACGATAAATAAAGTTGGTTTAGTTTAGTTTAGTACCAAACTCTCTTGAAAACCATAAGCTTTTAGCTTTCTTTACAGCAGGGGCGGATGTAATGAATCAAACGCCTTTGACATATCGGTGGATCGTATGTTGACATCCTTGCCACCAAAAAAGAACTCAAAACCGAAAAAGATCGCAAAGCAAACGATTCATAGCCATTCAAGACAAGGAAATACTTTCTTTGACGACAAAACAAGACCCCATCCGGTAGCTAATATTTACATGTTATAAAAGTATATATTGTATTAAAGCAATATATTTTGTACAGTGGTGAGGAAAAGGAGAAAAAAAACACAAAAACGAGGTTAGGTTAATGATATACAATGTATAATGTTTGAGTCTTTCCAGCGTAGCGTCTTTGTTAATTTATGCACCTGACAAGAGAGAGCGTAAGTCGCTTTTTTCGATACAACGTTGTAGTGTGTTATATAGTTTAGGAGTACACACACAAGAAAATAAAAACCTGTTTTTTAGCGGGTGAAGTGTCAACTAAATGGCCAGCAAGTAGAGATTCAGAGAGTTTTTGTTTAAAGAATTTTTTAACAGCAATTTTGTGCAGTTAGAATTGTTGTTGTTATGTGCTAGAATTAACCGTTTGTGGTACATCTTCGTGTAGACAGCTCAGTTACAATTACTACCTCAATCAAACCTTAAATCTGTGCAAGCAGTTTATAAATTTTCTAGGACCTTCGCTTTGAAAAGCTATCAACGACTTTATTTTGATACGCAGCCAAACTACGAAGCATCTATATACCGGGCACGGTAGGGCGGGGGCAGAGGAAGGGTGGGGAAGGTTTGGGGAGAGGGGTCCCCAAAGGCGGCAAAGGTCCCTTTTTTATTGACCAACATTCAGTGAAAAAGCAACACTATCCTTTCTTTTTCTAAGTGAAGTTCAAAAGTTTGAAAAATAACAAGGATTTAAAGCCGGTTTACAATTCAGTTTCAGGAAACCCCGGACCTCCTGGGACTCGCACTGGCCTTCGGCCAAGGGTCGGCATACCGATGTTCATGCGTCATTTTCCAAAAAAAAGTTCCGTGTAGGGCAGTAATCACTCCATCTAGGATATTTGCTCTGTATCGAAAACTTTCAAAACAAAACGAGTCCACTGAATTTTAATGAAGATTTTAAAAGGTTTGTTTCAGCTTTCGAAAGTAGAACACTCGGCGAATATTGGATCGCTTTCGCTGGGTTTGGCCGTTTTTTTTTCACAATTAAAAATAAACATAACAACCATTGGTTTGCCCCTCGAAACTTTAGTGAGAAACTAAATAATATCATCATCGAAACGGTAAGGCACAACAAGGAAGTAGAAACTTCCGTACGTTTTTCGCTACTTGACTGAGCTGGAGCTATATTCTGTACGTAACAATCCCAGGTATGTGATTGTTCAGTTTGTCTTGCCTTGGTGAAGGTTTCGCGAATATCAGATATATTTGATCAAGAGTTTATTAGTGTTATGTATTAACGAAAAGTCAGCAAAACTGTGGTCGACCTAGCTAAACACAACTCGATGCTATCCACAAGCATTGAATCTGAGACAAGTTAGCTGTGTCACGATTTGCGGTGTAGTTTAAGCAGGGTTTAGGAAAGTGCTCGGGGCTTTGTTACCCGAGATTCACCTTTCGTTAAAAAATTAAGGGCCGGAAAATTCAGCACTCCAGCTACAAAATTATTCTTCACGTCCAAAGAAATCGATTCTTTGCGTTGAAATACCAAAAAGCGAACAATGCATAAAGTAGAACATTTCGAAATATTGCGTACAAGACAATGCCATGCATTCTATCTTGCGACCGTCGGATCATCAACTGCAAAACGCACATGCATCTGCATACATCTTCTAGGTTTAGGGAAATTAAGTGAGTAAAATTCGATACCCTTTAATTTTCATTCATATTTTCATCCGTTTCCGGATCAAAGTGTTGCGCTTCTTTGCCCTATTTTAAAAAAAAGGCTAGTTCATTCATCGACTATCTGATTTCAATATGTATACTCCTTTTTATAATTTTTGAGTTGTTCTTAAATATTTTAAAGATTTCAGCCACAAATGAAATCAAAATGCTCTTAAACAGAATTAATTATTAATATAATGGCTGTGCAGTTGCTGTTTTAAACCAACCGAAGGAAATATAGTTGTGTGCAATATTGCTTTGGCTTCTGAATGGCCAATAAAAAAGAAATATAATTATTATGTATAAAAAAGTTCACAACCATGATCCAGTTCCATCCGATCAGTAACCGTTCTTCAAAGATATTCAGCCTTCTTCTTAGATGCTCATACAAACTAAGGAACGGCAAAGACAATTTGAACAACCAGTATTTAAAACTCAACGTTTCGCCAAGTCCTTTCTCATAAAGAGCGCCAACGAGATACATGTGTATATTTCGTAATACCGAAAAATTTAATTTTTCTAGCAGATAGATAGATTACATAATTCATTTTTAAACAGATAGATAGTTTACATAATTTATTTTCAAACGTATGTTTTCATATATTATAGTTGTATGAAACCCTATTCTTAATTTCTTATGCAATGTTTCTAAATAAAACCCAGTCACAGATGAAAAACAAAAACTTGGACCAACGGCGGTGTTGGACTGATAAGAATTATTTGAATAAAAAGTTATTTCCATAACCTTGTTCAGTATCCAAAATATATCAAAGTTCTTCGCAATTTCTCAACCTAGAAAGTTCTTAGATTTTGAGCAATTTTCAGCCTCATGTTCAACAAGAAAAAATTCTTACGAAAAAGTTTAATTCTTTAATCATGTAGAGATTATTTGGTTTTTTCTTGGTTTACATCGTTTATTTGAATATCTCCGTTTTTCATTTTCTTGTCTTCCTTATTTAAGATCTGGGTTCTTGTTTGTGGACGAGTAGATTGATCGTTTGTTGCTTTCTATGCTTGGGTTGTGGTAATAGGCATTGCCTTCAGCTGTTAGAATACTCGAAAACCAACAACGCTTCAAATCACTGTAAAAATTTCTAAATGATGAGGTCGTTGTTGCAAATTCGAAACCGACTGAAAGCTAACCCCAGTTTCGACTAACGTACGCGTACTCCTCATTGAGTTTCTGCTGTACACTTATCAGTATTTATAATGTATTATGGCTCAGGTGAGCCGATCAGGTACTTTATCGTCATTTTAGTTTTATATATTTTGACGCTGCTCCGTGCACTCTCGATCCCCAGTCACTGAAGGTAAATGATCTGCCACACCTCGACCACTTTTTTTTTCACATTATTTATTTTCGAAAAATATTATAAGTTATTTCCTCTTAAATTTTCTTTTAGAAAGCTTAAATTTAGAAATTTAGCTCCTCGGAAATTTAGTATCATCTACAAAAATTTAGCTTCTCAGAAATTTAGCATCTTCTCATAAATTTAGTATCTTCTCGGAAATTTAGCATCTTCTCGGAAATTTAGCACCTTCTCGGAAGGCCCTGGGGACAAGCGAAGAATACCGCTCAAGATTATTAAAACAATTTCTACCTTGTTATAAGAAATTAACAATGCACTATATTAACGCGATTTCGGACAAATCGCGTTAATCAAATTTATCTTAATAAATATTGATGTAAATTTTCTGCACGTTTTTTAACAACAATGTCAATTTAAAACATTTTCTCGGCTAATATTTATCAGTATAACATAGCCTCCAGTGTTTTGCATGTATAAGTTTGCGCTAAACCATCAATATTTATTTCAAGCTGGAGAGGTTTCTTTTCAGCAACAATCGAGCCACCTCCCGTCGCCTTGGATGCGAAGATCCCTGACTGTTCCCTCAACCCTATCCCCAGTAGTCTTTTGAGAATACTTGTCGATCTTCATCATTATAATTATTTCTATTATTATTGTTATTATTCTTATTAACATTATTATCATTATTATTATTGTTGATATTATCATTGTCAAAATTATATATCAATCAACTTCTGTTTGGTTTATATATATCTAGGGAGACAACAAGAAAGGGGGCTCGTTGTGTCGCAAGGACCCAATGCTGTTCTTTGGGTTCTATAAGCTCCCACCTTTAGTTTAAAAACAAAAAAGAGCGCTGTAGAAGCCTCATATCAGCTCCATACCCCTTTTCTGATAATTCTATTCAGTTTAAAGGCTGATCCCACTGCATGCAGCCAACACATTGACACCTGTTTGCCAGTGACCTTATCTGGTGCTCTGGGGCCCATTATAATTCGAAAATAACGCCTACTAGTAGTAACACAATCAGACTATCGAGATCGTTCGTGCAACCTTTGGCTATAACTGCGTCCAAACAGTGTTATAAGCTTACAGCCAGGGCACTTAATCATTCCACTACCGGTACTTTCCCTGGCGGCCATGTTGCCGGGAGGGGACGAGACCGGTTGTGGTTTGGGGGCACTTAGTCGGAAAGTTAAGGGGGCGCCTGGGTAAAGGTTTGACAGCTGACGGCAACTTCCTGCCGGCCTTAATCTGCTGTCTGCTAGCTCCACTGCTCATGCTCTGAGCACAGACGCTACTGTAACAACCCACCCACAATGCAGCAAATTCACTGTTGCCACGAAAACAACACATTGTACAGTGCCAGGTTAATAGGGAGACAGGTCACTCAGTCCCACCTTTTTAAAAAGGACCATGCTTTGCTCTCACCTAGACTGACGTCAGCTAAATTGCAATTGCCTAGTCCACTGCGAGGCCATCGCGCGCTCACAATCACCGCAGTCGTTGACTGAAGTACAAACAAACAGGAAAAACCCAACCTGAAACAAAGGGAGTCAGTTTTAGCGTTTGAAATGCTCTATCAAAACTACTGGGTGATGCAACTCCTAGTTAGCAAGTTTTTAATTGCAAAACTTTAAACAGCTCGAGCCCACAGAATGGTCGAAACATGTAGTTCCGGTGAGCTGTGTACGACTTATGTACAGCCAGTTATCATCCAGGGAAACAACAAGAAAGGGGGCTCGTTGTGTCGCAAGAACCCAATGCTGTTCTTTGGGTTCTATAAGCTCCCACCTTTAGTTTAAAAACAAAAAAGAGCGCTGTAGAAGCCTCATATCAGCTCCATACCCCTTTTCTGATAGTTCTATTCATATGCATGAATGGCAAATAATTAACTTCTACGTACCCTGAACACTGTCAGTAATGTTTAACAAAGAAGACTGAAATCTCAAGTTGTTTGAGGCGGGAGTAAACCAAAGCGCGCTTTGTGGCCACTTTTCCGCATGTTTCTTCGGTATCTCCGTGCGTGGTTTGAATCTACAAAATCGCTCCCCTTAAACACAGATGTAATGAAAGAGAATGAGCTTGAATATTTTAAGAATTTTTCGATGAAATTTGAGTTTTATCTTTTTCCCTAAAGATTGGTAGTTTTAAAGAGTTTTTTGAATTTGGTGATTTTTTGGGAAGTTTAAGAATTAATTTTGAAGTTAACACTTGTAAATTCGCTAAACCGTTCTCAAACCAAAGCTGTACTAGTCCCTTACCAGGAGGGACGGTTTGCTGGTTTTACTTCTTATCTAAATATCCTTTTCAATGTTTCTCTCTATCCAACAAAAGTTTGGATTTACTCCCGCCTTTAAAGATTTTCAGCCTCGGCTCGAATATTAAAAGTTCCACTTGAGTTTCCGCTGGCCCGAATGCTGAAACGGAAGTTATCAGTGTTGAGAACGTGCAATTTTGTCAGTCTGTAAGTTGAGAACGAACCCTTACGGGCTCTTTATATATTGTGCTCATTTTTTTAACTTTCAGGGAGATCGAGCCCCTGGTGTCGAGACTGGTGTCGTAACAACACGGAGCTATAATCAGCGATGGCTTCTGGCGAATGAAACTGAAAAACAAAAGCAGTTCGGCCTATTGGTTCCCTCTAACAGAAATACGGAATGAGTAAAAATTCATCAAGAACACGTTTACACTTTGTTTGTATTTCGCTGCTGCTAGTGCAATGCACAGGTTAGTAAATAAGATTAACCCATTTAGGCCCTGTTGTAGTGGTAATTTTTCCCAATTAGAGTCCATACTTTTCTTTGAAAAAAAATCGAGGGATCTTTTTTCCGTACTGAAATCTAATTCAGTAGTTCGCTTGTTTCCTCAATACCAAATGTCTCATTTTCTAAGTAAGTTGAAGTCAGATAAAGTGAAAGGATTTCTTATTGCAGAAAATAAATAGTAAAATGTTAAAGATACTTTCAAAACGTTTTTTATGAGAACAATTTTATAGCACTCAACAACAAAGCTCAGATTAGCCAACTGAAGTATAAGAACAATTCAAGAACAAGCCGTCCGATAGGTGATGTCGTTTTGAACTTTACCAAACTTCGATCTTTAACTAAACAATACTTTAAGAAATAGTTTTCAACTGTTCTCTAGATCTTTTAATCAGTCGTTGCTTCAATCTGTACGCTTAACGCGTGTATATATGTTTACAATCATTCATTTATAAAAAATGTTCAATCATTTATAAAAAGTGTTTTCCAAGCATATGAAGGTTACGTACAATGCCTCAGGTAATCGATGAAACCAAAGACTCATTATATCAAAAAGTTACAAACTATAAAATGAGAGCAAAAAATCAAAACACGTTAATAAAGCACATATCAGTACTAAATTTAATTTTTGCTTTATAATGCAAGACTCAATTTTTTTTTCAAGCGCAACAATATATTTTTTCTCTTATAATAAACGAAGTTTGTTTTACTTTTTAACCAGCCAGTGAAAAAAACTGCAAAGAAAATTCTTTTCATCTAAACTATACTCCATAGATAATTGATTAACACACAATTACGTTAACGGCTTAATGTATTTGGAAAGGAGGCTTTTGAGGATGAGGTCTGTAAGAAGGAAATGGACTAATTTCATCCTCTTCTAAACGTGTGCTGACAAATCACGTACTGTAGATTTGAACGGAAGCTTTTTTTCTGCATTTGTTTTATTAGTTTCCAGATAAAATAGTTAAACAATATACTGAATTTTGTTTTGAGTCCTATGAAAGATATTGGACGATTTTTTTTCTGAGAAATTGCAATCTAGTTTACTATTAGTAGTATGTGGCGCTTTCTTAAGAGCAACTCCAGAATTCCGTAATTAGACCATTTGGAATTTGCAACGCGGAAAATATAGGATTAATTCTGATAATCACGTACAGGATTTTGATCGTGTATTGTGTTAGTTTGATGTGATCCTTGACCAGTCTTGAAAAAAATATGAAGAAATCGTCGCTGGAGATTCCCGAACTAAATATTTGCGTTAGTTTTGAGCTGTTCTTGCAAAACATTTTGAAATGATTTTGCGCGCGACGGAGTGGCTCCATATTATCAATATCTTGACTTAGGTCACTGCACTTGTTTGTGCTTTAAAAATATGCTCATGATCAGAGCTGGAAACAAGATGTCGCTAAAAAATCCTCGTTTCAAAAACTCGCGTTTTTTAAAACCTTAATCTTTCTAAAGCCTTTGTAGCAAGCCTTTTTTGTTGGTTTATGGCAAATCTTTATAATTGGCCGCGCAAAAGTTTGGGAGAGAGCGAAAAACGAATTGAGGGGGTCTTGCCCCGCGCAAATATCGCCTTAAACCAACGGAAACACTTGCTATACAGGTTATATTAAAACTGCACGGAACACTCGAATTTTGTAGTTTGAATCAAACAGTGTTCCAGCCTTTCGGTAAACCTGAGTTGTCCTCCATACTCTTACATCTTGGTAACAATTTGTATAAAATCGATCATTGTCGCTAACATCAGTTTTTTGGATACACGTACAACTTGACTAAGGATAGAAATTAGAACTACATGAAGCTTTGTTATTGTTTTGCAATTGATTCTATATGTTTAACTTGCCTACATGGGCGAGACTGTAAGAAAATTAGAAGAACGTATAACAGCCCACAGTGGGAGATAAATAATTTATCCTAGCTAAAACATGTAAATAAACAGCCCACAACACCATCAAATTGGAGCGTGCAAATATTGTATCGTCTAATTTTGAAGACAGTCAAGCAAAGAAAAAACAGGCGTTGAAACGCTTTTGATTAAAGAACACAAGCTAATCTTGGACGAGCAGGGCCAATCAACTCCCTTCAGCCTTTTATACGAACTTGTTTTAAATCTATGCCAGTTGCTATTGATGGTAACTGGAGAAAGGCCGATTAAGTATTCAAAATCAATATAACGTTAAATCTGATTGTAATCTTACATTTAATTGTCATTTATATTACTCATCGTTGTTAATATATTGTTAAGCTGTTCTTCGTTTTCACGTATTCTCCAGAGACGCCAAAGACGAAGCGGCCATTATGGCACCCTAAACAAAAAAATAGGCAGTCAAAGACTGCATGTGTATCAAGGCAGAGTGCATAACAACGGTAGTTTAAATGGAAGGCTCAAATCATTTTTTACTTGTTGACTATTAGAATTCGATATAACTTCGTAATCCGAAATGATCCGATTCGTAACCCGAGCCTTCGTTCTCATAGCCAGCGAGATCTCCTTGACGACGATCACATGTTTGAATAACTGCTAGGAACGCCTGCTTCGATTGAAATGGTTACAACTCACTCATTCACTCATTCAAACCGATGACATAGTGACGAGAGGCCCCAAAAGGCCTTTCGTCACAAAAAACAATGAAAGCTCTTTTGTTCAAGGGCATCAACATGACCTCCGTGACGTCAGGTGCAGACCGACAATAAAAACTTACACGGAAGGCATCGAAGGCTGCCAGTAGCCAGGGACCTTACACAACGAGAGCGGCAGAATTGACGGACTGCGACTGCTTACAAACAACACACTTCTGGTTTGTCAATTTTGATCACGCGTGGGTCATCTGCTATCTCTTTCCAAACTCCCCTTTATGAAAAGGAAAAAAAGACCAAAGTTTCCTTCTTCAAGCAGGGGCGTAGCCAGGGGAGGGTTCCAGGGGTTCCGGAACCCCCCTCTCGCGCCAAGGAACCTCGCCCCCCCCCCTCCTATTTTTAACAGTAATTCTATCCCAGCAAGAGTGTAATGGACTCTCGATTCTGAAACTCTTCGTTTTGTTCTATGCTTACAATAAGCACAGTGAACGTCGTGGTGGTATCTATTTGCGTTTACGTAACGGTTGGTCTAAAATCCTTCATTAATGAAGGATTTTAGACCAACCGTTTTCGTTGGAACCAATTTGGAACCCCCCTCCCCCCTCCTAGAAACCCCGGCTACGCCCCTGTAAAGGTTAATGAAAACTGAGAAGATTTTCTGTAGGTTATTCCCATGGTCGCAGGAACTCCAGAAATAAGCTTTTCACGTTGTAATCCTCAAGTCGACGGCGTGCTTGTGGCGCGCACGGTGCGTTCCAACGTGCAGCTAATGTAATCACTGTTGTTTTCCGCTGTCGTCGTCGGCGTTGGCGCACTCGTTGCTTAAGATCCCTATTGTCCTGATGTCGGGCACAAAACTGAAGTAAGAATTTGCACTTTATTTAAAATAAATCAAGAAAAGATGTTTAGATTATGTAGTATTTTGTCTTAACTTTTCTTTTAAAACTTTTTATTATGTGATTGCAGCAGTTTCCTCGTCCCAGGCTTTCAATTACATAACGACACCCAGATCTTCCGTAATTGCACGCCCTGGGGAAAACGTGACTTTTCGTTGGCAATGGCGGCTGCTTAAATACACAAAAAGTAGGCTTGATGAGGTTATATTCCTTACTGAAAACTCGCACAAACTCCTGACAATTGACAAATCTGGTGAGAAGAAGCCAAACCCTCAAGTTAGGGAAAGCTGCCTCACCCCACCCCAGGAAAGGGTCGATGGAGGTTGGAACGGATCGAGTAGCGCTTGGTTTTCATTGTACAACGTTCAGCAGTGCGACAGTGGGAAATATTTTATCGATCTTGATTTTGGTGTTGGAACCAATGATGCACCAAAGAGAGAGACAAGGCTTTTTGTGTCAGGTATATTACATAGTGTTATAAATAAACAACTGGGTATTGAATTCTAAGCGATTTGATTGGTTCCCTACTCAATGCATGTTATCTCATACACATGCTTTTGACCATATATGGAAACAGTCGCGAAAATCAAAACCAGAGCCGTGTTTACAATTTTTCTTGCCCGAAAAATCAAAACAATGGCGAAAAACTTGAGATTTGTTGAGGTTTCAAGCGGTGAAATAGAGAAACTCCTTCGAGGCTCCATTCACAGCAACACTGAACGTGCCACAAAATATGGCATGAAGCTGTTTTGCGGTGAGAAATGTTGTAAGCTGAATTTTAAAAGCGCTTACTCAACACTCAAGACCGATTAATTTTTGCCATGTTGGAAATTTAAAGTCCCTATCAAGCTTATTTTTTTTAAGTTCCAGATGAAAAGTAGAACCCTTTAATACTAGTAGTTTCCAAAAATAAAATCTTTTCTTGCCCTTCCTGTTACATTTTTTAGTCTTGAAGAGTGCAACGATGACGTGGCAGGAGACATATATGATATGACGTAGCACGGACATGAAGCAGCGACAATCTTTTTTATCTCAAAATAATTCAATGCTGGCTACAATAGTCGCATTGTTATAACTTTAATCAATGAATTATTCCCTTGAAAATGTTTGAAATAAAAACTTGGTGACATTTTTTAACAGAAGTGGATATTTTTAAACAAAAACCGCATAACTCACTGCAGCTACGTCACAGGTTACAAGTCCCCGGCCTGTTCGGTCAAATATTACATTCCGATCTTTTTTTGATTAAAAAGCATACTTAGACGTGGAATTTTCTTTGGTTTTTCGAATTTTGAGGTCACAGATGACAACAGTTTTAATCTAAAAAGTAAAAAATTAAGCTTGGTAGGGACTTTAAGTTTTAGCAGAATGTTTGATTCATATATTCAGCTGTTTGTTTTAATAAAACGATTATTCCACTCACGCTTGTTGGATATGAGGTGAAAAGCAGCCAACTAGTAGTCAGCGCTTCGCGCCTCGTTGGCTATCTTTCACCTTATATCCAGCGCGCGTTTGTGGAATAACTGTTAAAGACAATGAGATATATTTTCTTATTACATTTTTGACTCAAGGAGTCACGGGAGAACAGACAATAGGACTCGAGGTCCCCTTCCAGGTCTGCCATCCGGGACCTACGGTTTAAAGTCCTTATCCAAGAAGACGCGAAGGTCTAACCGTTTGCAGATGTTAGGGCAAAGGTAGCACATTCTCAAACCCTGAGTGAAGGTCCGGTCCCCAGTCCATTTTCATACAGGAGGTGAAATATATGCAATATCCCCAGTCCATTTTCATACAGGAGGCGATGTACATCCCGAGCTCTGTAATAACCAGGCAGGATGGTAACATTACGATTGTTTCAATCTGGTTTTAAAGAGTTTGACCTCCTAGCCGCTTTATTCAGTTTATTACTGAATAATTTTACCATTCAGGTAATACCTTGTCTTTTATGAGACCACAAGTTATTATAAAAATGGCCCAGTTAGGTGGTGGTCTAGTGTTTCGGGCTTTTTCTATGTAATCGTCTTTAAACATTTTTAAGATAGCATCAACAACTGAATAAAGCAGAACTGTAGACTGTCGTTATACACCGTTACCCCGTTATACTTGAGCTTTATTCCACCACCTGGTAGATTCAGTTGGTAAGGCGACAGATTTTCGTGGGGAAGGCCTGGGTTCGATTCCTGGCCGGACCTTTACCCAGGCTCGACTAAAAACAATTAACGAAAAAGTACTGCTTTTGCTGCAACATTATTTTCCTTACTTTTACTAACGGTTGTTCAGTTACTGCGGGTGGTTCCTCCTAAATTGTTCTACAACTGGTACAGGATTTATCGCAGTCGAAACCAATTGTGGAATTGCACACAGATTTGTTATCCTGCTGCTGGACAGTGTTTGTTTTGTGTTTCCACTTCAGCAACTGATATACACTGTTTGTCTGTACAATGCAAACAGTTAGACCTTCGCGTTTTCTCGGGTAGCGACGTTAATTTTAGGTCCAGTTGCAAGGCTTCGAAGAGGACCTCGAGTTCCGTTGCCTGTTCTCCGTCGTTAACTTCGTTAGCCAAAAAACCACAACAATAAAACCAATTCAAAACTAGATTACGAGAAGTCCCCCATTATTCCTCTCTAAATCGCCGAAACCGGTGATGGCGGCCGCAAGGCCCCTGCTCTCTCGCGTCCGCCCTCTCGCTTCACCGGTTTCGGAGATTTAAGGAAGAAGAATAGGACTGCTCGAGGTCTAATTAATTCAAAATTTTTTCTCTGATTATCTAATGCTCATTTCACCAGAAACGAGGGTCCGTATTAACAAGGGACCTCAGATGAAATTTGCAAAGGAAGGCCAGCGGATTGTGCTTGAATGCAACGTCAGCGGGAGTCGGCCTATTCACGTGACCTGGGACAAAAACAACATCAGAAAGCAGCAAAGCAATGATACACGGAACGCGTTTGTCATTGACCATGTGAAGCTTGGTGACGAGGGAGTATACAAGTGCAGAGCATCAAACAACGGGGGTGATGCATATGACGAGTATCAAGTGAAACTGATAATTCCAACGTGTAGGTTGACCAATGGTTGTTGATTAGTGGTGAGGGACCACGGTAGGGAGGTGTTAGAAACGGGGTGGTGTTGGGATACACAGGATAGGGTGAAGTATATAGGTTATCGATGGCGCATAAGAAGTATTTGGAAGAGGTAGTGGTAGAGACAGAGTGTATAGGGTAGAGACCTAGCAGAGATCTACACAGAGGACTATCGAAATTCCTGTATCAACCACAATGTCTGATTAAACATTTTCGGATCTTTAGACAAACCCAAAATTGATACAACAGACCTTAACGGAAAGATACCAGCCAGGATTGGAGACAAAAAGATTCTAATCTGCAAAGCAACTGGAAATCCCCGGCCAAACATTCAGTGGAAACTAAATGGTCTGTCATTGCCTGAAAACATTAGAGCTAAGCACGACAACACGGTACTTGTACTGAGCTTTGAGTCGACCAGCGACTTTGGTGTTTACACGTGTTTGGCGGAAAATCGCAAGGGAGAGGATTCAATCAATTTTACTGTCTACCAGAAGGGTAACTTCACTTCTTAGCCATCTACTTACTATCATCATCATTACTATAACTACTAATATCAGTGCCAACAATACAAACATAACACCTCGCGCGAGGTGAAATGGCCTACTCACGCGTACTTTTGTGCATCTTTCGAAGAAAGATTTAGACTGCGTGAAGCAATACCCTATTCTGAAAAGTGCAAAGTTTGCATACACTTTTCAAAGTAATATGACGATAGGCTTTATGCATGTTGACGTCAAACTAGTCAATTTCACCCCCAAGCCTCGTATTCAAAAAATAGGTGTCAGCATTTTGCACTCGCAATCCGTGTTCACGAAGGAATTATTTTCGTTTGTGGGCGCTTTGGGATTTGATTTATGAAGTACTCACACTTTTGTGATTCGAAAGCAAGGCTTGGTGGTGTCTGACGTAAACATGCATAAGGCCTAAATATTGTGCTAATTAATAAAAGAAAAAGCTCCAGATGAAATTGCTTTAGATGTCGATACGATCAACTGAACAAATGACAACAAGAAATAGTTTTCTTGCACAAACCTTTCGCAACAGCTATTTTTTTCCCTCTGTAATCGCCTGAATAATTTTACTTAAGCAATTGTTCGCCTCAGGCTCAGTGAATATCTGGGTGATATGTAATCCCCGAGACCATTTTCCACCAGATATTTACTTCGCCTTAGGCGAATAAATCTACTATTTAACAGTTATTCGATGACAGGGAGATGAATATGTGGTGAGTTCGTCGAGGGAAATGTTTTGAATATTATCTGGGGACGGGCCACCCAGATGCTCACTGACTATGAATAAGGTTTTAATAAATGTTTTAGATGATTATCCGAGAAAATCTTACCTGTTGTAGTTATTGCTAAGTCGCGCGTATCGACGTCTGAATCTTTCCACCCGGAGTTTCATCTTTATCTTAAGAGTTATATCCTGAACTGTGTCGCAACCCTTTCAGAACAGTATTCTTCTTCATGACGTATAGTTCTTCCTAACTCCGAAACACGCACATAAAGTAAGGCGGTCATTTTGAAAATTTGCACAAGGTGGTTAAAGCCGGCATATTATTTGGGCCTTCACCGTGTGAGAGCAGCGGAAACCCTATATAATCACCTGAGTAATTTTGACTTGCATTGCATTGCAGTTTGTTCTCTTGAAATGAGTTCTGTAGAATACAATACCCTGGAAAACGACACAGTGTCCATATTACAAAATGTAAAAAAAAAAACAGTATACAGCTCCATAAGATACAATGCAAAAAAGTGCAACACAGTACAATAGATTGTGAGTATGCCTGTTTTTATTTACACCATTTCATAATAAGGTGTGTTTTCATCTTGACTCGCTATATGAAGTAGTAAAGTATAGTACTTTACAGTACAATGCCCTATACAGTGATTTGATACAGTCTATGCGTCAATCTATGCCCAAATGTTAATAGCTCTTAATATACATGCCACTAAACAACCTGACCAGATGCTATCATTCTTATATCACCTCACTTGTTTAACATTTTTATATCGTTGTCGTCGTTTTGCAGACGTGAGCACGAGAGGAGCAGTTCCAGCTCGTTCCACCAAACAAGGTGCGTATCTTAGAGTTAGAAGACGTTCGAACCCTTGCTATATTCTTACAGCTCCACAATTGATCACTCCCAAAACGATGGCAGCTCTACAGTTACCACAATGCAGTGCGAACATTCCACCGCTTAAAGAAGCTCAGTGAAAGTGACAAATGGCAAAACTCTTCATTTTACGAACAGAACTGCGGGTGTGCAAAATCTGAGGTTTACAGATTCTCTCTTTGCGATCTTTTTAGTGTTTTTATAGACTTTTACACGCCAGGAATTGTGGGTAAGTGAACGAGCCGCCATCTTGTTCGTCAGTGTTTGTGGATTGTGGTTCAAATCATCTTACAGCATCAACAGCACAATTTCAGGGTTTACAATTCTATAAAAACTTTGAACTTACCGTATTCCTTCCATAAATGTTTGCAATTTGTTTGTTGTTCTTGGATACATCAACCCCAATTTGTGTTGCATGATTTGTAAAATTTAGTATTAAGTCAAGTCCTCCTTTATGGTCATTACCAAAACTTGCAAAGAATCAACAAAAAGTTTTTGCCAAAGCTGTAATCACTCCAACATCTGTCAACACTGTGTTTCGAGGATCTTTAGAAACCCTGAAAATTTAAACGCATTCTATCAGTAATCCAAACTCTTACGGCAATCATGGAAAACAGTAACATGTAATTTTTTACGCTTAAATGTAAATTGTGTTTTTATACCGTGTCTTAAAGGATGTATGACTATGTACGTATTTAGAGCATCTTAGCCTCTGTAAGCTCTCTTCATGCTATTCTCTACAAGACTTTCCCGGCTACCTAGAGCTACGGTTTGCGCGAACTACTCCTGGTCAGCACAGTTGGTAAGGCGCCAGTCTGTCGTGCGGGAGGCTCGGGTTCGGGTCTTTTCGGATAAGGACTGTTCTCCCGTGACTCCTCGAGTTACGTTGTCATAAAACAAACCAAAACAAGGAATCGTTCCTCGCATACTCCCGTTTGCGAATTGATTATTTGTTCTTACCTTGTTATTAGCTCGCGAACGATCGCTGACGACGGAGCCCGCTGTAACCGGTTAGAAATGTTTCCTTTATATATTCATAATTTAGTCAGTAAATTCTTCTACGAGTTTTCAATTCTACTTTCCTTATTGTTTGTGTTATTACTATTACCACTATCATGGACAATCTCTTTTATTACCAGTATCAGTACCACAACCATCAACGTTACCATTACCCCGACCATTGGCACCTTTCTACCACCGTCAATACAGTTATCATTACCTTTACCAACACCATCATGACTACCACAACCATTGTCAGTACCTTACCAATTGTCATTACAATTATCAGTACCTTTACCAATACCATCATGTTCGCCCCAACTTACTGTTACCACAACAATTGTCAGTACTTTACCCATTGTCATTACAATTATCAGTACCTTTACCAATACCTTCATGACTACCACTACACTTGCTACTACCACAACTATTGTCAGTACCTTACCCATTGTCATTAGATTTTTCAATACCTTTACCAATATCATCTTGACTATCACTACACTTTCTACAACCACAACTATTGTCAGTACCTTACCCATTGTCATTACAATTATCAGTACCTTTACAAACACCATCATGACTACCACAACCATTGTCAGTACCTTACCCATTGTCATTACAATTATCAGTATCTTTACCAACACCATCATGACTACCACTATACTTACTATTATAACAACCATTGTCAATACCTTACCCATAGTCATTACATTTATCAGTATATATACCAATACCATCATGCTCGCCCGAACTTACTGTTACCACAACAATTGTCAGTACCTTACCCATTGTCATTACAATTATCAATACCTTTACCAACACCATCATGACTACCACTATACTTACTATTATCACAACCATTGTCAATACCTTACCCATAGTCATTACATTTATCAGTATATATACCAATACCACCATGTTCGCCCGAACTTACTGTTACCACAACAATTGTCAGTACCTTACCCATAGTCATTACAATTATCAATACCTTTACCAACACCATCATGACTACCACTATACTTACTATTATCACAACCATTGTCAATACCTTACCCATAGTCATTACATTTATCAGTATATATACCAATACCACCATGTTCGCCCGAACTTACTGTTACCACAACAATTGTCAGTACCTTACCCATTGTCATTACAATTATCAGTACCTTTACCAACACCATCATGACTACCACTATACTTACTATTATCACAACCATTGTCAATACCTTACCCATAGTCATTACATTTATCAGTATATATACCAATACCACCATGTTCGCCCGAACTTACTGTTACCACAACAATTGTCAGTACCTTACCCATTGTCATTACAATTATCAGTACCTTTACCAACACCATCATGACTACCACTATACTTACTATTATCACAACCATTGTCAGTACCTTACCCATTGTCATTACAATTATCAGTACCTTTACCAACACCGTCATGATTACCACTACACTTACTCTTACCACAACAATTGTCAGTACCTTACCCATTGTCATTACAATTATCAGTACCTTTACCAAAACTATCTTGACTACCACTGCACTTGCTACTACCACAACTATTGTCAGTACCTCCCCTATTGTCATTACGATTATCAGTACCTTTACCAATACCATCTTGACTACCATTACACTTACTACTACCACAACTATTGTCAGTACCTTACCCATTGTCATTACAATTATCTGCATCCTTACCAATACCATCATGATTACCACCACACTTAATACTACCACAACCATTGTCAATCCCTTGCCCATTGTCATTACAATTATCAATACCTTTACCAATACCATTATGATTACCACTACACTTACTATTGCCACAATTATTGTCAGTACCTTGTCCATTGTCATTACAATTATCAATACTTTTACCCTTGTTATCACCTACATTGCTACCCTAGCAATACTTTAACCTTAATATTGCCAACAACCAGTACCAGTACGACGACTCCTAACACTTTAAATAACAATTCCATTGCCATTACAGTACTCTGAACACTTTACCATAATCATTACTCATATCCCTATTTATATCGATTACACTACAGTTACCATGCCCTGAAATTATCATTTTTGAATCTCTTTTTCAACAACATTTCTTGAGGCGCATTACTTGCTCATCTAAATGGTTATATAAAAGCATCGGTGTCAGCAGGGCTTATATTACGGCCTGTTTATTAACCTTTATAAACCTGACTAAGTTATTGTTGAGCCATCAAGTAGATAACCATTATAGTACTTGCTTCTGTTGTTCACAGCTTTGGATGTAAGGTCGCCAGAAAAAACGGACTATAAAACCATTATCTGGGTCACTCTCAGCCTGGTGCTTTTTGTTATTCTCGCTTCTATTGCTGCTTACAGTAAAAATCTGTACAAGAAGAGAAAAGGTACGATACTGTGTGTTGAAATTAGCTCTTGCATGGAAAGAGTTTGAAATTCGTGTTGAGCTTGTTATTTTCGTCTTTGTTCTCTTTCTACGTACTTGATAAAACAACAATAGCTACGATATGTTCAGATTTAAAAAAATTAGTTTTCGGTTTAAATGTTTTGGATTAATATACCTTGTAATTTATCTGTCAGGACCAAAATTCCTTTGGTGTATTTTTCTTAAAGTAATCATTTGTCTTGATTACCTTTCAACAGAAAGAAACCTTTCAAGGAACCTGTACGAGAGGCCGGAGGTGCTACGTACCCATAGCGTGGTAGGTTCCTTTGTGGAATTGTAAGACTAGAACGTCACCATCAAGTCCTCTTTATGTCTTAGTGGCACATAAGGCCATTACAAAGTTCCTCCACTCCCTCCTGTCAGCCGCTTTGCCGACCCGCACCTCATCTCATGACGTAGGTTTTTTTGGCAAGGCGTTTTAGTGGAAGGGAGGTGTTTCACTTGCCACGCTAGGTTTCTGAACTGTTACTACTATGTTCAGGTAGTTATCATTTCCATTATGAAAAGTGACTGCATAAAAATGCATTTCTAGTGAACAAGCCATTACTGCTGGTGTTAATGGTGTTATCGTAGTTCTTTGTAATTAAGACTAAGTGAGGAAACGAAGAAATTGGTAAATTGAAATATGGGATAATTTGAGTGGGGTGATTTACGTCGGATGAGTGGGTGGGATAAGCTGGTGATGTATATCTCGTGAACTCAAACACTAATCTTAAGGTCATTCCATTGAAATAGAACCCACACCTAGATTTTTGTCAAACTTTCGCCATTTGTCAATCATTATACGTGAATTGCAAAAATGGAATAAAAAAGGGGTATGCCCGTGTTAACTTTTGAGATATGATTGACACAAATACCCACCCCAGGGCTATTTTTCTGTTATTGTTAGCTTGAAATTAAAACTATCGATTCCTCAAGAGGCCAACCAAGATAACATCGAGGAGCGTAAGGGAAATAAAGGAAAATAACGTAAAGAGTTCTTCTTGTTTAGGAGAATAATTTTCTTGTGATTTTTAGCAAAACATTTTTGGTAAGGAGGCATTTTCGTTTTCTTTTGTTGTTGCCATGTTTCAAATACCTAAACATGAAACAGTGTATTCCTGTCTGTGTTTTTTATTTTTTCCACAATTGCGACATTCAGATTTTTCCTGATTTTTCTCTTCAGAGAGTCCTGTTGAGATTTGATTGATTGACGAAAAAAAGTGTGGGGTAGCCATGCTTGTTTAGGAGGTTCTCTAGGAAAACTGGCAAAACATGTGCTTTTTTAACCCAATTCCAAGGGGCAGATTGGAACGAGTTAAACAAAAAGCCCAATATATCATGAAGAAAACCCTTTTTTGTGTTATTTTTTTATTTGTCTTTGAGAGCTCAACATTCACTAGAATATGACAAAAATGTGTAAACATTTTAAAATTTCTTATATGCGCAGTAAAAATGCGCAATGCAAAACTAGGGAATTACCTTAAGTTGGCCGGACCTCAACTACCGTATACCTCGCTATTTAGAGCTCCAATGGTAAGCAAAAAACAGTTTTATTAGCAGGTATTCCAATTAAACGAGTTTAGGTATACTGATTTTGTATCTAAGATCAAATCTTGAGGAGATTGGATTTTGTTTGAATAAACAGTGCATCCGAGTTATCCTATTTCGAATTACCGGGGTTTGACTGTACTTAAAACTTCTACTTTGTTTCATCACTTTAACCTAGCAACATGACTAACGTATTGCTTGTTGTGCGTAACAGGTGTATCGAGCTGGTGATAATGCAACGGGCGTGTCTAACTGGCAAACACCAAACTCACCAAGCATCCCCCAAGGTGGTCCGAAGTTGGCTACGTTCGCTACACAGGAGGGCAGTGTCCTTGACCGTAAGTTATCACCATTAAAATATACATATAGGAACTTTTATGCGGCTTAGACAAATACTGTGAAAGAAATGTTCTTGTGGGAACAAGCTTCCAACGGGAATCAGAGGATCAACGCTTCGAATACCGTTTAGGAATATTTTTCCTGCTAAAAGACCAAGCACATTTCCACAAATTGAGACGTAACTGCTAGATAAAGAATTCAGAAATGCAGTTCATGCTTTGTAAAAGAAGATTCGTGCAGGTTTTCATATTTTACACGTGCCAAGTTGGAGGAGAGTAAATATAAAATATTAACACATAAACGTACACTATAGTAGCTTATTACAATACAAGTTATGTTCAGTCGCCAATACTTTGCTGAATAAGAAAATTTGTAACGTTCAGTGATGACGGAAGTTATTTAGGGGCAAACTTTGTTTGACCCTTAATCAGATGTTTTCATTTGGTTTAGAACTGTTTAGAAAAATTTATTGGACTCGAAGCTTCCGTCAGTTTTAAGGTGCTCAGGCTGATTTTGTTCAAGCAATGCGCGGGATCTTCCGTTAGTATAGGGGGTGTTCAAAATAGTTTTTTTATGTTTTTTTTTTTCGAATTTATATGGCCATACCCAACAATTAACTTAAAGTTGTTGTGTGTTACAGTCAACAGAGACCCTAAGCACCAGACGTCCGTGTTGCCACGGAGGCCAACCGGAAATCAAGTATCACTAATTGACGCGTACAAACACACGTTATGCAATCGTGGTGAACGTCACGGAGGCCGCCAAGACGCTTCTCACCTCCGTGACGACCACCACGACCACATAACGTGTGCAAGTACGCGTCAACTCCTGATATTTGATTCCCGGTTGGTCTCCGTAGTAACGTGAACGGCTCATGCTTAAGGTCTCTATTAAGGCAACATCGATAGAATTTTTTGTAGCCATTAGTTTACCCTAAATCATGTGTAAACATAGCTAAAAAACGACTGACTACAAGTTTCAAAACAAGAGTGAAACAACCATGAAAGTAATTTCAACAAACGAAGATCCCATAGATATGAAATCCTGTGAGATCTCGATTCTTTTTTTTCATTAGCTGATCAAGCAAACGAATACGCGTTTGTCGAGAACGTTTCTGACAAAACGAACTCCAGCAGATACACTCAACCGCATCAACCAATTTATGGAAACAGTCGGGAGCCCGAAGCACCGTTTCCTTCCTCATCGCTAGCAAGAGCGGGTTTTGAGTTACCCCGAGAAAGTATAACTATCGAACGGATTATCGGAGAGGGTGCTAATGGTCTTGTTGTCGAGGCAATATTCAAACATCCTTCGGGAGGGGAAACATCTATAGTTGCTGTGAAAATGCTAAAGGGTAAGATTATGAAGAGAAAATAAAACAGAAAAAATTATAACAGACTTAAAATAGAGAGCAACAATTTTCCTAAAAACTGAGGCTCAAACTGTTTTCAGGGTTCAGTACAGGCTTAGTTCCTTCTGACCCGTATCTCCTCAGTGCCGTTTCACTGGCTGTCTCTGTATTATTAGAATGTAGGTTCAACGGTACTGATTCTTAGGGTTCAGTAAAGGCTTAGTTCCTACTGACCCGTGAGGTCTCAGTGCCATTTCACTGGCTGTCTCTGTATTATTAGAATGTAGGTTCA
>JAOBAT010065007.1:0-23897 GCA_026413305.1 Hydrozoanthus tunicans
TATATATATTCCTGAGCCAGTAGTGTTTTTCAAATCGAAAATCACTCATTTCTACGGAGCTAGTATTGATGATAATGCAACGCAGTCTTAGATCCAGTGGTAATATTTCTCCTTTCATTTATTTCTATCAGTTGAACTACAATATTCTTTTTGAAAGAATTCGAAAAAAAAATTCAAGTAAGACTTTCTATTATCTTGCCTTCTCTAAATCAAAATCTTGCTATGACTCAAGTTTAATGGAGTGAAACCCGAACCAAAAGTTAAACAAATTTTTCTGAATTTAAATTTATTTAGTCAGTTTGCCTTAGTGGCAGGGATAGAGGCACAGTGCAGAGCCCCAACCCTTAAGAAACATAACTACATTTAAGAATCCCAACTTGTTGGAGGGGGACCAGGCTATTCATAAGCTTGGTGGACTCTGGGATCACCGAAGCCAAATCCTGTCAGTGGTCAGAGTGGGAATTAAACACGGGAGAACCACATACAAATCCGGCACCCTAACCACCGAGCCAGGTAATGCCTCCGCGTTGTCACTTGGTTATTTGTTCAAGCTATCAGTGCATACCTCGTACAGTCTGGCAACTAACTGGGAAGCAAGCGAATTTTGATCAACCACCAAAGCATCCTCCGCGATTCGAAGAGTTTCACCAACTGCAGAAATATCTGGGTCACAAACAGGAGAAGCTTTCATTGCCTGGCTGAAGTCGTCTAGACACGCCCTGGATCATAGACAATTTAAATAATTAGTGTTTCTTTCTTTACGTCTACTTAGCCCTTTATGTGTAGGAGTAATCCAGCAAAGCTGTTTCCTTTTGTCAGTGTACCCAAATACACTAATCTCTGCTTTCGTACACTTTTGAAAGTCAAATTCCAAACTATTCTAAAACTTTTCTCAGGTGTTTTCCAAGTTATTTTTCAAAATATACCAATAACTTTGCTACATCAAACCGCTTCTTTCTCGAATCCAACACACATATATTACAACTCTGGGCAAGAAAACAAAAAGAAAAGCAGTCACCCCTCTTTCAAAAACGAGCGACCACGAAAATATCTAAAAACGCTGACTTGCGTTATTTAACAATAGCTTTTTTTACAAAACATAAACAAAAATGCGGGACTTTCTAAACTTTTCTAGCTAAAACGAAGTTCGAGCCTTGTAAACTGGAAACGAACTAATGGATGAAGTTACTGGCTTCATGACTGAGGCATCACAAGGTAGAATAAAGTATATGTAACACCACACATTATTTGTTTTAATTATATCGGCACCACTGTTATCCCCTTCGTGATAAAGTTACTATCAAATCCTATCTAATCAAGATATTAGACAGGTAGGTACTTTATCAAAAAACATTGCAGTGTTAGCTGAGCTGGGTGTTCACACCGCGAACGAGGATTGAAAATTCTTTTCTTTTCCATGATCAAATGCTGTTTTCCATGGCCGAGGAATATCGAGAAACCAAAGTACCATCTCCAACAAAACCAGCTACTTTTACACTAGAGGTAACCAAAGGTTATGAAATGCGGGCGGAAGACGTTTTCTTATCTTTCTTTCGTTGTGCTTTTTATAATTACTGGGCTACCTGTGGTCAGACCAGTGTGAAAATGAGTTTGTTTTGCTTTTTGGCTTATTTTTATTGATCGATTTTGGCTGAACAAAATTGAAACAAGAGTTGAGAGGTTTCGTGAAAAATAGGTTACGTGCTCCTCTTGTCGCCCGCAAGTAAAAAGTGGTCAAAATTACAAAAAAGAAACGCTTCAGAATTATCTATTCCCTGTTTGTTCTTCATCTTAGCGTGCGCGTCGTTCAATATTTTCTCCAGTAATAGTACTTTCCGGAACGTGAGGAACCAATGGTGATCCGATGACCATATTTGTCGAAAGATCACGTGTAAGCTTTTCTTCTCCGAATGTCGAGTAATTATCGATCAATTTTGGCTGAACGAATTTGAAGCATGAGTTGAGATCTTTCGTGCAAAATAGGTTGCGTGCTTCTTTTGTTGCCCGAAATTAGTTCAATTTTAAAAGCCAATTGCACCTTCTGAACACTGAAAGACAGCGTAACGTTCTTGAGTTTAGAGCAAACACATAAAATTGTTACTTTGATACACATTCATCGTATAGTTTAAAATTCTAAGAGCATTCGTTTTCTCAATCATAATTATAACTAACAATAAAATTCCAAAATCTTTCCATATCCTTGGCCGTTTTTCCCAAATTCCATGATTTTCCAGTCCAGGAAATTGCATTTTAAAACTCCATGAATCTCCATGAATTTTTGTGATTGTGAAAACCAAACCAATCGTCTCTACAGTGATCTTCCTTGCTTATACTGAAACATCTTTCAACACCATAACTTGGGGAAAACCAATTAGAAAGATAAAAAATTATGTTTAATTTGAGCAATGGAAAGTCACGGGGTTGTTATTGGCGAAATAGTCAATCAACCGAGTTTGTAGTCTTTTCGCCAACATCTACACAGTTTAGATAATCGCACCGTGGCGTTGTGGTCTTGCAAGGCTTATCTTTCGAGCAAATATACTCATCCAACATAAGTAAAAAAGTTAAAGTTTTCAGTTTTGCTAAGGAAACGTTATGATAAATACATTTTCCTTACTTCTTTTTGGCAGCAGTATTAAGGAAACTGGAAGCAATAATGAAATCTGGGATGAGGGTTTGAAAGTAGCTCAAAGGCTTCTAACAAATCCAACTCCCATTGAGCACTGTTTTTCTTAAGATAAAAACAAACCTAAGAGAACGTCCTTTAATCTTTGCTGAAAGCCACTGAAAGTTGCACAAAACCTCTGATTTCAGCTCCTGCCAGCGCTCGCTGCAAATGAGATGGTAGGGGAGTTCATGGAGTTTCCTGAGGTTGTACTGGTTTCCAGATAACTTGAGCGGTTGGTCAAGAACACTGACTGAACGTAAGAACTTCCCCCGTACTGTCGTTGTTGTGCCTGGGCCTTTATCTGAAACACAATAACAGATAGGATCAAAGTGTTCCTCAAGTTGAATGTTCAGAAAAACTCACTGAGGTTAAACGAACCCGCACTCCTCTGATTACCGGTCAGATGCTCTACCCACTGAGCTGAACGAATAGGAGACGGATACTCAGCGGGAATATAGACAAGAACTTTACCCATGCGAGTCTCTGTAGCTCAGTGGGTAGAGCATCTGACCACCATACTGAGGGTTGCCTTTTCATTTTTCTATTAATAGAAGATACATACCAGACACAGACTCCTCAAAGTCTCGTGTTTTGGAATAAGTCTTTGACTATCTTTAAATTTGCACAGAAAGTAATCAGCAATTGCACGACTTCGAATTCAATTTGGAAATAATTTGCACGAGTTGGTTTTTCAAAAAGTATTACAATTGCATGAACCCGTAGGGGGAATTTAATTTGAGCAGCAATTGTGACTACGATTATGACTTCGAATTTGTGCAGCAATTGCACCGTGGAACTTCCCCCTTCTTGTGTGAATCAGAAAGATAGCGATTTCTGCTTCAGGGAACAGAATACAAGAAACTCATAATTTTGAGTAAATCTAAGATTACCTTTATTATATTTGCACAGAAAGTAATCAGCAATTGCGCCGTGGAACTTCCTCTTCTGCTGTGCATCAGAAAGGTAGCGATCTCGTGCTGCCTCTTCGAACTGTCTATGATACCAACTTAAGACTCGAGCTCCATTTGCCCCCCTTTCCACTAGGAAAGAGGACAGGTCTTTGTATATTCGCACCCACAACAACGGGGGGAGGCGACGAATGGGCGGTGTCCAATATTGAAAAACATCTCTTAGAACCTCTTCATCACATGATAGGATGTCCTCCAATTCATTCGATGTTAATCCACTTCTAGCTGTCATGTATAAAAAGGTAAATTAACAAAACGGATAAACACCAATAGATAGAGCGAATGCAGTGTTCTGTTTTGTAGAAAACAAATACTCTGATTTTTGATTAAATTACATTTTGACAGAAGTTCTAAGTCAACTTCTTCACGAAATAAGAGCGAAATACGAATCATTTCAGAATTTAGGAATACCTGTGTTCCACAAAAAAAGTAAATTATAAAAAATATTCATCGTCAAAGTGTTACTTGACCGCATCGAGCATCTTAATATCAAAGTTTGATCGCAGAGTAGCATAGTTGTGTTGGTGTCAGACACACAATAGAGGAGTGGAAAGAATTCTCAACTGCGTCTCGTAATCCTAGGGTCGCAAGTTCGAGCCCCGATCAGACAACTGTGTTGTGTCCTTAACTATACAACAGAAACCTAAGACAACCGCTGGAATGATGGGCCAAATGGCTCAAGAAAGGATTTGAAATTTGTACGTACCCGCTGTGATATAGCCTAAGGCATGCTTCACAAGTGTTTCACCATGTTTGATTTCCAGTCGCTGAAGTAACAAGTCAATAGCTTCTCGCACTGTATCAGCCAGTATTAAATCTGAAGAAGGAGTATACGATTTCCAGCGACAAGCTTCATTGAAAGAGATCTTCAGAAACAGCGGCAAGGGACATTTACTGAAAGCTGTGAGGACTTCTTCAACCTGAGCAGGTTGTAGAGTCCTTTGTTGTTGTTTAAGCCACTTTTTCAGAATGCTCGATGCATCGTCTTGTGGCAACTCGGGTATAGGGAGAAAACATCGAGAATCTTTAAATGCCGCCTGCGAACAAAATGAAATTGATTAAAATTCGATTCAAACCGCAAAAAAGATCGGCCAAGTTAACAAAGGAAGTGGGTGGTGAGGGCAGAATTTGTTACCTTAAAGCAAACATAAGTTCAACAGTGCAAATATATAGGGGCTCACATTGAGAATGAGGAGTACAGTTCCACAACATTTCCATGACCAAATTCCATTTCTCATAACCAACAAGTATTGAGAAACCAAAGAATCCATCCCAACAAAACAGGCCACTCACACCAAATGTGCGACTTGGTTTTGTTAAGGGATTTTCCTCTGTATATTTGAGCTCAATAGTGTTAATTTCAACGGAAAAAAGAGAATTCCATGCCATTTCCGTGATCTTTACCATTTTACACCAAATTCCATGGTTTTTTTAGGCATGGAGAATGCAGTTTCATCAGAATTTTCATAATCGTGTGAACCCTTGTTTTACATACCTGGTTTTGGACTTTGGACAATATTAACACGTGACTCTAACAAATTAAGGATTGTTGTTGTTGTTAACCAGAGCTTAGTTTCTGGTTAGAACCCAGGGTTAACCTTTTAAACCTATATTTATTTTTCCAATTTTACAGAGACTGATTGGAAATGTGCTCTGGAATTTACAAGTTTTTTTCCGTTGAAAATCTAAGCAGTCTTTTTAAAGGAATCGTTAATCTTGCCTTAAAAAAAATAAATTGCTGCTTGAAATTTGGCTAAACCCAGGGTTAAAAAACTAACCAGCCTTTTAAACAACCAAGGATTTACACGCGGCTTCATGGTTCCTGTGAAGGTATACCCGATAATCATCTAAGCAGATACAATCTCTCTTTCGGGTTGGTTTGGCATTCTTATAGATTTAACTTTAGTTGTTTGCCACGGTTTGTTGTTTTGTGTCCAATTTCTTTAGGTAATGGAGGTCTAATCTAGAATGACTCACCAACCTGTAACTTAGGAAAACACTTGTACTTTGAGTCAGGTAGAGTGGACAGCAGCAGTTTCGCGTGCTCAGGGAGTTTCCTTGGCAACCAGGCTAACTGCCGTGCTGCTCCCTCGGCTGAGCTGAGTTGGTCGAGGGAGTCGAACATAACAACCAGCGGTCGCTCACTGCTGGCAACAGCTAGGAATTCTGGGAACAGCTGTATCAACGATTTCATGTCCTGTAAAAAACATCCAAAGTTTAGTGAACTGTGTTTCTCGATAAATAGCTAGGGCAAGAGTACCGAGGGTTCGAGTTATGGAGGGTGATGACATTCATGACATTCATGACGTGACAAAAGGGACGAAAAACTTAAGCCTTCCACGGTGCCAACTTGTTGTACTGATTCCTTAAGTTAACCGACGGTACTAAAGCTTAACATGGAACTATCTGGGAGCTACCAAAACCCCATTGGCTAAAACTGTCAAAACGATTCAAAGGAATTTCATAGAGGGTCCGTATACCGGTCTTCTCTAAGTAATCACTAATCTTTCGGTCGGTTCTTAGTAATAGCTCATCTTTGGATGTTCATTCTTAGCGGTCAGCTAAAGCCCTTTCAAATTTCATTATTCAGTTAAATTTTGAGTAGTTTCTCTATAACCAGCTATCACCGGTTTAGATCCTTTTTTTTATCATTTGAGCATTTATTGCGTCCTCTTTGCCAAGAATCGGAACCCAGCAACAGGCATCACCAGGCAAGCCCTCAGCTGGAATCCGCCTGGCAAATAAATAAAGGACGATTTTGAAACACATGGTGGTACAATCTGGAAGTTGAAATGAGGAGATTGATCGAGGGGAAACGAATAACATGGCCTCAGATCAGAGCGTTAGCACAGACTAGGATGCGGTGGTGGCTTTTGCTGCTGTCTTCCGCCCATCACTAAGGGATGAATTTAAGTAACGTAAGTACATTGAACCCTCCATAACTCGAACCCTCGGTAACTGGAACCTCCCTTAAACTCAAACCAAAATCGATTTCCCTCGTTAACATTTACAATAAATTTACCCCTAGTCACTAGAACTCCCGCTAACTCGAAGATTTTTCAATTTCACGTACTATCCCTATATATGTTGCAAATTGTTATCTATTTAGTAGTGTGATAGAAGTTGCAACAAAATTTGCAACAAAAAATAAAAAATAAAAAATCTGACTCACACGTCGAATCTTTGTCTTCAGATTGTAAACATATTTGATCTGCTCCAGGACAGTGATGAGTAAACGACGGATCGACGAACTCCGAGGTGTTGTACCAATAAACCTAACGGTTAGTAAAAAATCATTACAACTCCGGTTTGGACGGCTAAAATACCGACAACTCAAGATGTTCATTTCTCCATACCTCAGAAAAAACACGAAATCACGAAATAGAAGTAAACGCAATCAAAACAAAACACTATTTAATGTTTGAGTCCTTTACAAGGTCTGTAAAGTTTTACTCGTAACTTTAAATTAAAATTCCTTTCAAAGTTAGGTGCTTAATCTTACTGGAGAAAAACTGAAACTATCGAAAGCTACACTTGCTGCTCGAGCTAAAATCAAATACTACCAAGTAATAAAGTAAATAATCACAATAATAAACAATTATCCCCCGAGGTGGAGGTGACTAGTCGCAAGAATAACCGAGCCGCGAATATTATATACCAAATCTGTAAAATAGATGAGAGTTGGTAAATACCAAGATTGAAACAAAGTGATTAATTTCAAAATACCACGTGCAAGTAAGAAAAGAAAAGTGCGCGCTCACTTTCGAACTTTTTCTCAAAAAACGATTTTCATCCTACCTGTGAACACAGAGATCTTGAATTTCGTTTTCTTTTTTGTATTTAAGGGAATGACTGAATCGTTTGTTTCGTGAATTTCTTCTTACGAGAAACTTCAACAGTCTTCTGCAGAAGAATTCTTTCTGGGCATTCGTAAGTGGCTGACTGCATAAAATCCTTGACTTAAGATGGGGCGAGAAGATATTGAATGACGAGCTGTGGCAGCGCAAAAGACAACTACCTCTAGCCTTGAAAGTCAGAAAGAAAAAGTGGGATTTAATTGTTCACCCCCTGAGATCGGAGGAACTGAATAACGCCCAGCATGCCTTGCGTTGGAACTCAACTGGAAAAAGAAATCCAGGTGACCAAGAATGGCCAAAAAAAAAGAAGCTGGTTGGACCGGCATTCAAAAGGGATAGAAAGAAAAGAAGGGGAAAGAGCTCATCGGTAGACTGTGCTCCGCAAGGGCCGGACAGGCTTCAGTCAAATAGCTAGGTCAAGTTATACTAGTTTGAAGGTTGAAATACAGCACAAGATCTTGGATGGAAACTTTACCGAAGCTTTAGGTAAAGTAAAAGAACATCATTTGTACTAACATTTTCAGGGCTAGGTTATTAAAAGGCTGATAAACTTTAAACCCAGGGTTAGTTAAACAAAATCAAGGGATAACTTCTTCTCCAATGAGAGGCCTGCTGTCCTCATAAAATACTGTTTTGATTTTCCATGGAAAAAAATTGTCAATTCCAAAATTACAGCCCAAATTAGTCTCTGTAAGGTTAAAACAAAATTCCCTGTACGCTTCCAACAGCAGAACATTATAAGAGAGTTCTCATCTCCTGCTTTTTGGTTAGGCGCTTTTGCTATTTCAAATACAAGAAGAAAGAATCCTTTCTTAATAAATGGTCATCGCCAGAGGCTTGGCTTTCGCAAAACATTAATCAGCAGACAACGCATCATGGAATAAGTGATTATTCTAGCTAAAATGCATAGTTTAATCATTAATTAATGAATCTTCTTATCAATGATTCCCTACTACATATAATGCACATTTCTGTACCTTAATGTAATATAACTTATTGTGATCTTATCTTGTATTACTGTCCTTATTATATCAATAAAAAAAAAATTAAAAAAAGAACGTAGGTTAGAAATTTAATCCAGGGTTAGTGGTAATTGGCCTTTGAACAACCGAGCCACAGCTACAATACCTATGGAAGTGTTTTGTATTGCAAAAAAAACCAAACAGTACAAACTTCGATAGTGTGTGCATGCTCACCTCACCACAGTACAAGTTTTCCCTGACAACCACTTCTTAACCATGTTTGCCGCCATGGCAACCAGTGCTGTTTTACCCGATCCAGAAACACCATGGAGCACATACGGTTTGCGACTTGGTCCTTTTACATAACTTTCAATAGCCTACGCAATTAAGGGAGACATACGAACAAACGTGATCATATGTAACAAAGGAAAACAACAAGTTCTACACCAATAGTTTATCAAGAACGACATCAAATGAAAAAGTAACAATTCACCCTCTTGTCTGGTTGTCTTAAGGCCGGAGGGGATTACAGCCAAAAAAAAACTTCTAGCGACTTATAGATGATGTTTTTGCTGGTATCGCAATCCAAAGTCTAAAATATGTCCAAACACCTTTCACACGATCGTAGATTGAATGAAGAGGAAGCAACTTGATTATTTTCAGGTTTTGCTGATGAGTTTTGAGGAAGATATTAGGTTTGGTAATTGTAATTTAGGGGATTCGTAGAGAGGTTAAAAAGATAATTTTGAAGTTGATATTTGACAGAAAAACGTCAGACCGTTCCCCTGCAGAGCTACACCCATGCACGGTCATATGGGAAGGTTTGGTCTTTGTCTACAAAAACTCTTTCTCTCCAAATCTCCCAATTATTTTATTGTCCCCCAAAATCTTAATTGTAAACCCCCTTAAAAATACTTAAATAGCAATCACGACACTCTTCATGGTAAATTTTGATATGTTTTGCTAACATCTACTGCCACCATCAGAAAGGCATTAATGACTAGCGATCTAAGAAACAGTTAAACACAGACAATAGATTAATAAGAGCATACTGATCTTACAAATAAACAATAGCAAAGAATAGAATGGCTTAGACAATGAACATAAGTATAAAATATTAACGGCAGAAACTTAGATGGGCGTGATATAAGTGCTGATTTGGCAAATGCTTAAACCACTTTATGTGAGGGGCTTCTTTGGTGTGAAAGGAAGGATCTAATGTTGCCTGTTTCTTAGTAAGACAATCAGATGGGTATTTCTTGCGGCGTGATGGCGACCTACTTATCTTAAAAGACTTACAGTCATTATCAGCACTACATCCCTTCCATTGTTTCCTTTAATGATCATTTGTTTGAGTTGTACGACAATTTGCTTTCACTCTTTTGATACCAAACATTTGGTCTAAGGTAACTCGCTAACCCCTTATCAGTTTGTTTCCGGGGGGGGGAATTACTCCCTATATTGGGATGGTAGGTATGACCGTCGTATTTTTTAGAGGTTAAAATTGCCAGTCCGGTATTTTTTAGGGGTTATAAAAAGAAATCCGGTGTTAAACCAAGAGCCTGGTATATTTAGGGTTTAAAAACGCAAAGCTATTGGACTGCTTGCAGTCCCGTGCTTTAGAAAACGTGCATACTGATAAGAAGTTAAAAAAAATGTCCTTTGGCGAACGTTCTACTACGCGCGTGCCGTTATTTACTGCATATCTCGTTCAGAACAACACGAAGGGACTTAGCGCCGACCCACTAGCTACCCAGGGGAAAATTCCAGCTTTCGATTGGTATTTTTTAAGGTAATTTTAAAACCGAAAGGTATTTTTAAGGGTAGAAAATTTTTATCCCTAGGTATCTTTTAGGGTATTTTGGGGACTTTTCCGGCGGTCATCCCAACCCTTTTTATCCCGAAGTACCCCCTCCCCCCCCGGGGTTTGTTTCCTACACCTTCCGGTTTCACTCGTCTGAAAAACTAGTAATTTGAAAAAGCTGTTTTCATCTAAAGTGGTAAACAAAATTGTTACACAGTTAATCATAGAATTTACAAAAACAAAGCTATACAGGCGCCCCCAATCAGGGCTTTTTCAACACATTTTACCGCGGAAAAGTAATACAGTGGACTATGGTACTGAGGGTAAAAGTTAGTCGCTATATACGGCTCACGCTGACATTCTTTGAGAGTTGCCCTGAGTTAGCAGTTTAACAGGCCATGACACCAGGACCACCCTCTTTTAGTTCCCCCGATTAGGAGATCAAAGGTACTGTTTATGTACTCCTCGATGATTATGAGACCCAGAGTGAAGGTCGGTACTGGGAATCGAACCTCGGCCTCCCGCATGACAGACTGGCAGCCTTTTCAACTAGCTAACCAGGCGGCGACACATTACAGTAACGAATGACTCAAGCTTTCAAGCACACCCAGGTGAAAAAGTAGGAGAAAAGTAGGACCAAATTCTTTTAAAAGTAGGACAAAAGATGGATTTCAAAGGGAAAAGTAGGAGAACTGGGTCTAAGAAGAAGGTCTAAGAATGCAGCCTTTGGTGCATATCTTTGAAGAAGTACTGATGAACTGCTTCTAGTCTGCCTGTGACTCGTCTCACTGCTGCTATGAGTGTGAGCTATCTGGACTGGACATGCCAGATGAACATTTGTTGGTCAAGAAATCTTCCTTGTGACATGTGGTCCAGGCTTTAACCCTGAACACCTGCAAGGCTTACTTCCTATTCCTGCATGATACAACCTTGCACAATTTGTTGAAATTGCGGCATATAAAAGTAGGAAAAAGTAGGAAATAGTAGGAACTTCAAGACAAAAGTAGGAATACTAGGAGAAGGGTAAAAAAAGTAGGAAATAGTAGGAAAAGTGGGATCACTTGAAAGCCTAGAATGTGGTTTAGCGTTTAGTACACATTTGAAACTTTCTGTTTACCTTCAAGGTTTCTGCACGACCATGAAACATGTCAACCTTTGCCTGTGCAAACAGCGTGTGCTGAACGACCTCTTCATAGAGAGGGTTGTTGACGTCCCCGGATGTGTACTCCGCAATACTTTGCTCAATCATGCTCTTGAGTGTGGTTTCAAAGTCGCAGCAGAGTTGCTGAAGACACTGCTTATGTTCGTCTTCGCCTAGCCCTGGATTTGCAAGAAACATGAAAGAAACTTAGAAATAGAAAAGAAGGTTATGAGGATGGTTTAGATGACCGAAATGTAAACGTTTGTTGTTTTCCTTCAAAACTTTTAGTGAATATCTAAATGTTTTTCGGAGTTATACTCATAGGTTTTTATATAGAACTGTAACAATCTTCAGGATACAACTTAATCCAACGTCTTAGATCAACAAAGGTAAAATCCATGCCCAAGGTTTTAGTATTTTTACTTGGCTCAAAGGAAATTCAAGATTTGTTCACGAATTTTCAGGCTGTAAACAGACGGAGGTGTGAGTAAAAACCATACGCGCGCATTTTCCATGAAGTATTCTCTACTCATCGCGCATACCGCAATAAGAAGCAACAAACACTTATTTCCTAGCGCCATCCAAATGTTGCGGGCAACTAATCCACTGTTTGGAAATATAAGGAAACATGATCAGTTTAAGAACAATTTGAGGCTGAAGTTACCAAAACGTTTAAGAACAACCCGGCAGTCTAAGCCAAAAGTTACTGGTTCTTATGAAAAAACATGTTTGATTAAATCTGTTACCAACATATCGTGGTTATTTTATTCTGCTGATATCGCAAGTCCTAAGTTAACTTCACAAGTTACCTGTCGGTGTCCACCGGACTGTGTATTCCATTACGTTTGCTGGCGGTAAAACCTTCAGCATTTGGTTCTTCAAACTCTGAAGCAATTCCTGCGGGCTGCTTCCACCTAGAGCATCAGATCCAAGTTTGGCGTCGAAATATTTACCAACATCCTGACTTTCTTGCATTTTATCACCCGTAAAACTGATACGTCGATGGAACCAAACGCACTTTCTGTGTTGATTTTCTGCTGACAGGAGTCCGGCTCTAATCTCGTGCTCGGAAACTGTCAACCAAACAAGGTAGACACTGGTACAAAGCATAATCTTAGCTACGAACAAGCTACGAAAAAAATTGCAGTTACAGTGATAATGTGCCATTAAGAATCTTAAAATTAAGAACCTGTTAGCCTAAAATTTGAATTTTATATTACCTATAAACAAGAATCTATTTATCTACTGAACCTATAGGTTTAGATTTTCATATAAGCACATTACAGCTGCAGTGCAAGAAACATATTTGAAGAAAAACAGATTCTTGTTACTGTAAAATGAATTTTTTTAACAAAAAGTGTGCAAGACATGTAAAATTGCAAAGCAATATGAAAACTACCACATCAATGCAGTCTGAACAGTATAGCACTGTATAACCATCTTGTTTTGTAGCTGAGTTGTATTTGTTTCACTCAAGAACTAAGAACCTATTTCAAGAGCCTGAGTATAGCCAAAATTTGTGTTAACTACAACTTATATAAGAACTTGTTCAGGCTACTTGGCCAAAATGTAGGTTCTTAGTTGTGGGTTTTTACTGTATTCAAAACGGTAACTAATGGGCAGGGTTCGTACATTTTTTGACCTAAAAAAATTAAGGACTTTTCCAGGATTTTCCAGGACCATGTTTACAAAATTGAAGGACCTAAAACCTTACAACGAAGTCAAACTAAATAAACTATCTTGATTGTAGTGATATAATCTTCATCAATCAATGCGCTCTTTTCTTTGGTGTTAAAAAATAAAAACACAACCGGAAACGCAAGACAAGTTTTTTGCTGCACATGAAAAAAAATTCGCTTTTCCTGGACTTTCAAGGCCTTTAAATAATGAAAACCCAAGTTTTGCTTTCCATGACTTTCCAGATCTTCCAGGACCCGTGTGCGAATATAATAGGGTTCTTTCTGTATATCTTGGGATAAAAAGACCGATGGTTACAGTGCAAAGGATACAGTGTTTTAAGGGGGCAGTGTATTTGCGGGGTTATTTGTCATTCATTCCAATTTCAGAGGGTTCCAGAGCTAGATTTGTTTTGCTTTACCATGCATATAGGTGAGTGTAAGCTCAGTTTCTGGGATTATTCCATAGATGGAGCCAAGAATTTTTGCTGTCTTTGCTATTTTGAAACCTTTCATTTTCTTCAAAAAGAATATACTATAAATAGAGTAAAAAACGTGGATCAATCATTGTAGATTCAAACTATGAAGACAACAATTTTACACTGTACCTGATTCGACATATTTGTGCTGCTGCTCTCTATCTTGCAACACAGTTCTTGCTGCCCCAACGAGAGACAGCTTAATTCTTTGCTTTTCTTCATTCCATTGCTGTCTTGCTTCTCGCTTGAGGTGATCGTTTTCGTTATCGAAAAAGTCGGGAATCCACTTTGTCACAGGCTGTAGCACATATTGCATTGGTATGGAATTTGCATCTCGCAAGTACCATCTGGTATGAATAATCCAGCAACATTAAAATTAAAAAGTTTGATAACCGATTATTTTTTGAAAGCAGGCCCGGTGCTATTCCTTTACCTAGATAGGGAACTAATCAGCATAAATCTATACTACTACTACAACTAATAATATAATAATAATAATGGTATTAACAATGACAATGAAAGAGTAAAATTGTGGCAGATGATAAAAATCTTTCTATAATGTATAAGGAGCAATATACACATATCATTCATATACAATGTGAATACTGTAAAATTTTACTGTGTTTAAATAAAGTTGATATTGTTATTATTATTATAAGGCCAAATAAAAAAGATTACAGATTTCTCATCAGCGCCCGCATTTCAAAACACCCGGAACATAGAAAATGTACCCAAAATATAATCTTTCTTCCAATCCGTGAGCAAAGCCTATGCGATCGTAATTGCCTAAATTTACTCGTCTTGACCCCAGTCTAAAAACAAAAAAGAAAAAAAACCTTAAGCCTCATTTACTTTTTCAAGAATTTCTGATGAGAATCTGGGATTCTTTTTTTTATTTGGCCTAATGCAGTTAAAGTTTTGTTGTGATTGTTTTTAGCCTTCGGCCTAAACATTTTTGAACCAGTTTGAAGTTTTTAAACAGGTTTCATTTTTATATACTAGTTTGAATCTAAATACAAAGTTAGCCATGCATGAGCGAGTCTTGTGCCAAATAACAATTATGGGTGAAGTCTGCGTTGAATTCTTCATAGTCACATGGATAGAGTGCAGGTGATAGTTCTGGGACAGCCAGCAACCGACTGGGAAAGCCTTGCCCCCTTATGATGACATTACTGCAATGCCCACTAATCAACCGGCTCAGGTTAAACCTGTTTGTAAACCAGTTTTTCCCCTCCTAAGCAGTGACCGTTAGACGTTTTCCCGCCGTTCAACTAGGCATACGACGCATCTCAATCCAGTCAAAACTGGTTTTGAAATGACGCTATTTTTTGTTTTAAGAATAACTGGTCAAACTTGTTTCAACCACTAGGATTGTTTTGCACTATTTATATCAATAGCAGAACTGTATGTTCCATACTTTATCTTCGTTTTTCTTCGTCTTTAACAGAGGGTTTATCTATATATATGCTTTTAAGTATTGAACTGTTGTAATCTTTCAGTAGTTTGGACAAAAAGGGAAGGTAGTTCAAGGTGTTTTTCCAAATGAAATAATGCCACATCTTAGGTTTAACATGCGACTGAATTTTTCCACGATACTTTCATTATGAATGGTGAAGAACGCAATATTCTCTCAGTTTAGAAACGCTTTGAAATGTCAATTTAGAAACTATTTACCCTCATCAGTTTGATTTCTCACGGTTTCTTACCAGACTTTAAAATGACTTGAAAAACAATCGTGATATCTTTGCCGGTCTTCATTTTCAGAGGTACGTACGTACGGCCCAGGCGAATTTGGAGAAGACGTCTATACAAGTTAGGACCAGCACTGAACTTGCTTAACGATTGAAGAATAAAACCAGGTCTGCTTGCCACTGATGGTCAATACCACCCACAATAACTCTGTTCCTCAGACGGCGTTTACGAACAGGCTTATGTAAAAAGTAAACGTATCTTGTATCTTGAACCAATTGCGAATCCTTTTACGAGGTATTCTTTGTCTCCCTTCTTCTCTTAGAGCACGACAAAAAACATTTACGCCATCGAAAATTCCTTCTTTCTTGATGATTGTAATACGCCTGGTGGAGGAACTGCTCTATGTCCTCCCCCTTTCGAGCTCTGATGCTTAAATCACAATCTTTCCATCACAGCAAGAGACAATACAACAGACTCGACGAAAAATGTTTTCTCATTGAACCGTTGGCAGACCTGGCGCACAGCAGCAGGACATCCTGTCAGTACTTAGTTTGAAAACCAATAAATACAATAATAAATATAATAATACAAACATTGTAGGTGTAGAGACAAACCTGCACAGCAGTTTACGGTCTTCCTCATCTGAGACAGCTTCTAACAGTTTCTCAAACTCATCTGCTTCAATATGCGGCAAAAGTGGACACGCACCATATTTTTCTGACAAAAACGTCTGTTTAAAGAAAAAACTATGAGGAGGAATCAAGGTAAACTTTTTCAATTTCACAACCTTGCCACAGATTTTATAAGCAAAAGTAGAAAAAATTTATCTGTACATAAAGTTAACAAGATTTTCTTATATAAGAACCTTAGCAACTGGGGGGGGGGGGGTGGGGGTTAAGTTGTCAGTCCGGTATTTTCTAGGGGTTGTTAAAGGAAATCCTGTGTTAAACCAAGAGCTGGGTGATTCTTAGGGTTGAAAACGCGAAGCTGTTGGATTACTTGCAGGCCCTAATGTTTTAGCAAAGATATGTGCATAATGAAGAAGAAGTTAAGACAAAAGTCCTATTACGCACATGCCTTTATTTACTGCATATCACGTTCAGTTAAGCACGAGGGTCCATAGCACCAGCCTGCTAGCTACCCAGAGAAACATTTTCAGCTTTCAATTGAAATTTCTTAGGGGTTTTTCAAACCGAGAAGTAATTTTTATGGGGGAAAATTTCTATGCCTTGTTGTTTTTAGGTATTTTGGGGACTTTTTTAATGGTATTACCCCTACCCTTTTGACCCTAGGCAGAGTACCCCCCCCCAGCCTACATTTTTGGCTCCTTAATACATATCTTATCTCCTTTACAGTGTAAACTAACAAGAGCTTTTATTAGTTACTATTACTGAAGGGGGCAGGACTAAGAGCTAGTGTAAAGACAGGGAAAAAAGAAACTACAGAAAATGTGGAAAAGAAGAAGAACCGCTAAAACATAATATATATGTAGACCTTTGACCTTAAATGGTACATTAGATAGAAAAATATGACATTGTTAGTTGTAGGTCTATGGGTGGCGCAGCGGCCAATATAGCATGTTCGACCCGAGATGCTAGGTTCCCAAGTAAGAGCCCAGACCCAACCAATGTGTTGTGTCCTTGAATAAAATACTTAAAGTGCCTATAACAATAACAATTACTTTTGTAACCACTTAAAGAGTTTGGAAACTAAAAATGTTTAAGAAACAAATTTTTGAATTCAGTCGTATTTCAAGTTTTTATACACATTTGAAGTTCAAGTTTTATTGGTTGTAGGGACACTGGGTTATGACAACATACCCAGACATCTCTGGGCCAAAACACTGTAAGATGGACTTGAATGAATCAGAGATTTTTAATTCAGAAGTAAATTTCATTTTCTCACACAGTTCTCAGTTCTTTTACCCCTAGAAAATATCTCATTTGCTCAATATTACAAGTCGAGAATGATGTCACAACCCAGTCCCCTGAAATGCAGTTGTGAACCAAGATGTCTGAAAATTTTGCTAGTTTGAGCAACAGTAGAAAAAAAACAATTTGACCAAATTTCAAAAATTTTTGCAGTAGTACTTTAAATTTTATATGAAATGATTTGATCCAAAGAAAAATGTGTTATATGCACTTTAAGGTATACAGATTACTACAGCAATTTGCCATGATCACCCAACCAACCACAAAATTGGGTCCAACAGACAACTCCTGGCAGGCTTTAATTTCCTTGACACAAAGATCTATAGTCTCGTGTGTGTCAGTGGATACATCGCGCACACCCCATCTCATGTCCACCACCTACAGCATACAAAACAAGTTTGGTTGTAAGCATGATAGAGCGTTCTATAATGTCCTTAAAGAAGTGTGTGTATGTTTCCTAGATCTAACCTTTTAGTTTAGATAAAATACTTATTCTCCAAACCAGAGCCCACCCAATTCATGGAACTACTTTTGGAGAAATTTACTTTTCATCTTGACAGTATAATTTGCTTTGTATGATTAATTCGTGTCTTCTCTTTAGTAAACATCTTCCTTGTATGTGTTTTGGAAGGAGAAGTGAGTGGTTGATAACTGTCTTGGACTGAAAGAGTTTTAAAATCTACAGGGGAAAAGATTCTGGTTCCAATTGTTCCTAAAGGATAAGGATGTCAAACCCTGAAGAGGACCTTGATCCCTATTGCTTGTTCTCCTGTAACTCCTCGAGTTAAAATGTTACAAAACAAACAAAACAAAACAAGAGACCATCAAACCATTAGGCCACTGTTAATATATTGAACCAATGCAAAGTAGGGCATACTGTTAGAGCCCCAGAAATATCTAATTATGCTAACGAATCCCTCTAATGACTACCAAGAACTCTAGATTTCTATGCTTCAGAGTCAGACACATCACTGCTTCAATCCTTGTTCTCAAAGCGAATCTAAATTAACACTGTTAACTTCAAACTATTTTCTCATACAAATCTCTCAAGTATCAATATTTACTTTACAAAATGAGTTTACAATTAATTTACATCTAAAGAAACTGTGTGTTATAGCTAACCTGAAACTCAAAGCCTTCTTGTTGACAAAACCGTTTAAGCTTGGGATACACGATTTCCATCAGGGCATTTCGCTCATTCTCTGTATCTGTTCAAGTAAAATTATTAATGTCATTTGATAAACTAAAAAATGAAAGTGTGCAACTTGGGAGATTATATGAGATGGGGAGCTGGTGTATGGGGTGGAGCTGGAGTGAGGGAGGACCTATTGTGAGGGGGAGCTGGTGTAAGAGAGGAAGCTGGTGTAAGGGAGGAGCTTCTGTAAGGGAGGAGCTGGTGTGAGGGGGAGCTGATGTGAGGGAGGAGCTTCTGTTAGGGGGAGCTGGTGTGAAGGAGGACCTGCAATGAGGGAGGGACTGGTGTGAGGGAGGAGCTGGTGTGAGGGAAGAGCTGGTGTAAGGGGGAGCTAATGTGAGGGGGGGGGGCTGGTGTGAGGAAGGAGCTTGTGTGATGAGGAGCTGGTGTGAGGGAGGAGCTGGTGTGAGAAAAGAGCTGGTGTGAGGGAGGAGCTGATGTAAGAGAGGAGCTGATAAGAGGGGGAGCTGGTGTGAGAAAGAAGCTTGTGTGAGGAAAGAGCTGGTGTGAGGGAGGAGCTGGTGTCAGGGGGAACTGGTGTGAGGGAGGAGATTGTGTGAGGAAAGAACTGGTGTGAGAGAGAAGCTGGTGTGAGAGGGAGCTGGTGTGAGGGAGGAGCTGGTGTGAGGGAGGAGCTGGTGTGAGGAAAGAGCTGGTGTGAGGAAAGAGCTGGTGTCCGGGGGAACTGGTGTGAGGGAGGAGATTGTGTGAGGAAAGAACTGGTGTGAGAGAGGAGCTGGTGTGAGAGGGAGCTGGTGTGAGGGAGGAGCTGGTGTGAGGGAGGAGCTGGTGTAAGAGAAGAAAGACAGCTGATGCAAGGGAGGTGCTGGTGTATGGGTTGGAGCTGGTGTGAGAGGGGAGCTGATGTAGGTTTGTAACAAATTCAAAGTCTGAACAAAAAACTGACCTGTAAATGTTGAGCTAGTAAAAATTCTGATGATTCTTGTGTTTACAGGACATTTCACGTTCATTGCTCCCCGTAGAACCTGTTCAACTTGTCTACTCAAGGACTCACTGCAAATGTAAAACATTTCAAGAAAAGGGTAAACAGGTAACTACAATCAATCAACTACATATTTTTAACAAAGACCTGCCAATGCTGCAAAACATGCATATTGCTCAGCAAGTTGTAGGAGCGAGAGATATTGCTCACATGTGCAAGTGTCAAAAGTGACTTTGTTGGAATAGATGTCTGCTAAAAAGAACTAGCTATAAATATAATTAACTTTACAAGCACAAAATCAGTTTTTTAAGTTTAAATGAGAGTACATAAAGAAACGTGATTTGTCAAGCTTGAAAAAGCAATACAGTGAAAATATGCCTCACATTCATCCACCCAACATAGTGCCACAAACTAAGTGTTTTTGATGGAAACTCTAGCAGTTATGAATGTTTTAAAATCGATATTGGGACTGGAGGATCAAGGTGAAACGCAAATAACCTGATATGTCATATTGTTGGTACTTTGGATGGGAAACTTTTGGCAAAAAAAAAACAGAAAATTCATTAAGCCATATCTTGGTGTATTTTCACCCTATTTTTCTCAAACTTATAAAACCAATATTTTTTGTGGTACTCTTTGAGTTTAGGCCGAATTTCCACTAATGATGTACTTCTGTGTTCTCACTTTTTCATCGTCATGGGAACATACTCAGTTCCAGGGCCCCATTTGTCAAAAAACAAACTTTTCTGTTATTTGAAGAACTTTCACCAAGGCAGTTTAGACAATTATTGTTCTTTTTCACAGTAAGAAGAATAGACTGAAATAGAATGTTAGATCCCCAAAGTAGTGGGCTTGGGTTAGATTTTTCTAAATTGCAAGTATCCCCCTTTGTCATTTAAAAGGACCACTTTATCCCAAAAATTTCCTTCTATAAAGTTATGAACTAACATACTATGAGACAGTTAATTTTCGAGGAAAAAATATTGAGGAATTATGAGTTATCAGCATCGTCAATTAAAATAATTTGTTTATAACTTATTTCAGCTGTATTAGAGAGAATCGTCTTACAATTGACACAAGATGAACGATCGATGGAACAAAAAATATTTTTATGTACATCTATTGAAAATAAATTATTAATTGGCACGTATAAAAACTAAGTTGTAAATAAACAAATCTATGCTTATGGTTCTGAGTAGATCTTGTGACCTGGGAATGTGATTACAACTTTTTAGGAAGAAGCACAACACTTTCAGTTTGGAAATAAGATCTAATTGAAAACTAACAATAAAAAACTGCCAAGCGGCAAGGCTGACTCAAAGCATTGGATTGGAGGTGCGGCGCACAAGAAAACAAGTTAGACGTTTAAAAACGAATTTCTTACTTTTCACTCGATGATTGATATGGTTCATCTGGGCCGTTCGCAGTACCGGTCTCTGGGGATTTTATATCGTCTCTCTTGGAGCATGACCCGGAGGGCTGTTGACGAAACTTCACTATTGCTTGGGCAACTGTCAAAGGCTGTCCTTTGGCTTTTGCTTTTTCTTGTTTGCTTGCCCCTGTTCCCATCTTTTGCTCTCTATCTCATCAACATCAAATCGTTCATAACAGAAACGGTTCATATGAAACAAGATTTTCATGCACAATCCAATGTTTTCCATGTAAGACACATCTGAAGTGAATGAAACAACTTGGCTTCCAAGAAGAACGCTTCATAATTAACAGCCTTTTCCACTGTCCTCCCCCCACGGGTCCACCCTTCCCCCACCCCCAGCTTAGGATTTTTTAAAAGGCAGCCCCAGTTTCCGGCCGAAGTGCTGTGCATGTGACCTTGGAAGGTAAAATGGCTGACAGATGGCAGTGTGTGGTATTTTCAAAACAATGTCATTTTTATTATAAATTGATGATTTGAATTACAAATGATGGAAGAGAATGTAACAAACAACTGCCAACAGCGATCAACACTCGGTGAAGACATACTCAAAACCCTCGATCTTTTTGGGAAAAAAGCTACCACAGTTTCGAATGATCAGCTGACAAACATAGGTAAGTTTGCTAACAAAATTAACTCACACATGTTTTAAATGTCAATATAGTTATCTTGATCTCTCGCCCAAAGCTGAGCGCTTCCTCTCCCTATATTTTAACTGACATTTTTTAACACATTTATGCTTTAAGACTTGCATTGTTCAAACAATGTTTGATACAGTCATTGTAGTAGGAGGTATCGCCATCAAGTTGATTAGCTCATGAATAAGACTTAACTAGAAGTATGTAATTGAAGATGTTGATTTGTAATTTAATTGTTTCTTTCCGTATAAATAAATCTGCTCAACAGCTCAAGTACTTTCGAAAAGTTTTTGAAAGCTGGTTGCTCTCCTGCCATGTCGCCTATTGGTTATTTCACATATTTACGTTGCCCATAGCCAAAATTAGCTATAGGTAAAAAAAGAAGCGAAATATAAAAAAGCAATGTGAATACTCCGGCTATTTTGAAGTTTTCTTGTAAGAAATTGTCAAGGTACATAAGTTTAAATAAGTGTTTTAAATTTTTGTTTTTAAGTGTCAACGGACACATGAATAGAATTCAGGCTTTAGTTGAATTTCAAGGGTCTAATTCAGTACATGTATTTTATTAGCCAAGTGTAGGGTGAAATTTAACTGAGATCTTTATTAATATATCTATAGATGGTTGCAGTGATAGTGTGTGCTGTTTACATAGAATACTTTCATTTGTTCGCGATATGCATTGGAAATAATAAGCTGTAATAAGTTGCTTCCTCTATCATACAGACAGAGGAAGCAACCCCCTGCCCCCTTCCTAGGCTTTCTTCTCTCAGTTTTTTCCCAAAATAAGATCCATGACTTTGTTGTATTGATAACATTATTGCTGTTGTCATTTTCTGTGGCTTAGGTCCAATGTCTGATGCAAATGTTTCTGCTGTTGACGACCCCCTTGGTGCTGGTCTGCTTTACTCAGATAACAATGTGGATGACAACAACACTTCAGATGCCAGTAGTTTAACCAGTGATTCATCTCAATCATCAAGTGAAAGATCAAATTTAGAGTAAGGGCTATTCACAATTTTACATCATATTAAATGTTTTCTTTTTGAGTACAATCAAACCTCAGTTAACCGCATTGTCCTCAATTGTCTGGTATTTTGATTATCTGCACTTGCTTCTCTGGTCCTATTTTTTGGTGATTATTGATAAGAGGTGATCTTGAAAAATCGAAGTGCTAACAAGATTATTAACCCTTCAACTTTGTATTTAAAGAGCGTGTGAATCAAAAATGGTTTTTGGATTTTAAAAAAAAGTTCAGTAAAAAACATTTGTTTCCCAAGTTTGAGAAACATATGATTAAAATTCACTCATTTTTCTTGCTTATTAATATGTATTCCAAAGTACACACAAAACGATGACATCAGCTGGGTCATATGCTTCTTGCTTCCGTCCATCCAAATTTTATGGTGCCAAAAAGTATAGAAAAAAGTTTATTTTAAAACGTCTATAACTGCTAGAATTTTTGGTAAAAACTCTACTACAGGCTTTTGCCACTACAGTAATTTGGTCTTTAATCACAACTCTCAGCCTAGTTTGATATATATGATCCTACTGTAGAAAGCAAATTAATGAAATGAAAAGTTTCAAACACCTCGTCTAGTCCCCTAAACCATTGTAAGAAAGAAATTTTTTTATGTACAAATAAATTAGTAATTATCTATTTACTCTTAAATGGATTTGAATTAAGCATCAAAGTTCCTATATGTTTTTATTGTTGTCAAACAAAGTGAGACAGGGTGGATCAGTGCATTCTAATTATACCATGTCTGCATGGTACAAACAGAATGCACTGATCCACCCTGTTGAAATAAAATAATTTAAGCATTTAAGTTGCTCAAAACTCATTTCTTTTTGCAGAAAAGAGTGGCAAACTTTGTTTGGTGTAGACAATTACCATGATCAGGTGAGCTTCCCATTGCCTTGATTTAGTCTACTCCAAAAACCTTGGTCTATTCTCCTCCCCTGTCTTGGTCTAGTCTCCTCCCCTCTCTTGGTCTAGTCTCCTCCCCAGTCTTGGTCTAGTCTCCTCCCCAGTCTTGGTCTAGTCTCCTCCCCTCTTGGTCTAGTCTCCTCCCCTGTCTTGGTCTAGTATCGTCCCCTGTCTTGGTCTAGTCTCCTCCCCTGTCTTGGTCTAGTCTCCTCGTCTGTCTTGGTCTAGTCTCCTTGCCTGTCTTGGTCTAGTCTCCTCCCCTGTCTTGGTCTAGTCTCCTCCCCTCTTGGTCTAGTCTCCTCCCCTGTCTTGGTCTAGTCTCCTCCCCTGTCTTGGTCTAGTCTCCTCCCCTGTCTTGGTCTAGTCTCCTCGCCTGTCTTGGTCTAGTCTCCTCCCCTGTCTTGGTCTAGTCTCCTCCCCTCTTGGTCTAGTCTCCTCCCCTGTCTTGGTCTAGTCTCCTCCCCTGTCTTGGTCTAGTCTCCTCCCCTGTCTTGGTCTAGTCTCCTCGCCTGTCTTGGTCTAGTCTCCTCCCCTGTCTTGGTCTAGTCTCCTCCCCTCTTGGTCTAGTCTCCTCCCCTGTCTTG
>JAOBAT010065018.1:0-23892 GCA_026413305.1 Hydrozoanthus tunicans
ATATATAACAAAGCTTCCCTTAACAATTGTCAACCGAAATAACTGATTGTTTAACTTGTGATATTCATTCCAAGATACTTTTTAAACGATCTGTGCTGATCATTTAATTCATACTCGGCACGACAAATTATCTGCAGAAAACATCCATGGAATGTTTAGATGCACCTAAGAACTGAAAAAATAGCAAAATATGACCAAACTAATCATTAATTTTACTGTATTAGAAATCATATAAATAACTGTTATTTTATTAATCTAATGAGATGTTTGGGCTAAAATCGAGCCCATAATTCTTTATCTAAAAGTATGAGCAAACATGCAAGCAATTCCTCATTCTTTCCATAGTTTGTTATCATTATTGATGATTAGATAAGACCTTTTTGGTATACTATAAAACGTTTTGGCTTTTAGATTATGTTGTATTAGATTTATTGGTAAACCTGCAGCTCCCCTTAAAGATCTCACGTACAAAAAAGGTAAATAAAGAAAACTTTTTATAACTAACACAAATTTTGGTGTAGTCACATTATCTTAGTTAGATATAACGCAAATAACTGAAATTTTGTTGTGAATTGTTGCCAATAAGGCAACGTCACGATTTTTCCAACTACATAAATTACTATTATTTCTACCAATATGTAAAACCAACAGTAAACAAAGCGTCAAATATTTTGAAAACTTGTTGATTGCGTTCAAACTAAATTTTTCAAAAGCTCGATTGCAAAGTTTCTGTGCTTTCCAAAAACGGTTTGCAGCGCATGGTTTAACTTTAGAACACTCCACAGTTTAATTGTTATTCTAAATACGTTTAAAACTCAAACATCGAGTCTCTTAAATATAAAACCGGATTATTCAAAGCCTATAACAAAGAAAATACTAAGAGTACATTTTTGATACAATCTTGGTATTTCCATCAAAGAACTAGAATGGATCTTTTCTGGACAAACTTGAACTACCGCGGTGGGGCGGTTTTGCTTACAAGTCATTTGTCAATTGTTATAATTACGAGATAATCAGCATGAGTTTTATTTCGAAAGAGAAAACATTTACATACCATCCTCTAAAGTGGTCCCTGTGATGACTGAGCTGGCAAAACCAGTGCCTTTCGTAGTTAGCACTTGTAGAAAAATCACATAAATTGCAAGCCCATGGAGTCCTGTGAGAACTGCTTTACTCATGTTTGATGTAACCATTTTAGATTTAAAGGCAGTCGCTGTGTTGTTTAACTGTTTATACATAATCAAATATCCCTTGATTGCAACTTGTGGATGCCTGGCTCCGCTATTCGGTATCCATGAGATAGAAAGACTAGTCCCGCTTAAACAGACGATCGTTATGTTATCCGGAGGCTTTCCGGGAACTATGAAGAGATGAAGAAGAACCGTACCTAAAACACTAGTAAAAGCAAACTATTTACCCTATTTGAAATTGTAAGTAGATAATTAATAGCTCGCTTCCCAATGCAATATTCATGAATCCTAACGAAACGCCATTAATGCTGTCACCTGCTGTATTAACGATTAGACAGTAGTTTTTCTCTCAAGTTAACTGATACGAAAGCAAACATGAATTCAACTCTTTTAATTATTTATAAACCGTTGGTTGTTGAGACTCTATGTAAATGAAGATAAGTTGAAAATAGAGAGAGCTAAAGATCGGCAGTAAAAATCTACGGTGCACATCAGTAAAGGTCTGTTTTTATAAATAACATTTTTTAATGGTTTTTAGTACATTGAGCCCCGTAAAACCTACTGGCTAGCAATGGACTATTTGTGTGATGTAAAGAGAAAATCTTCTCTCATCAACCTCCATGTGACGTAAAGAGTCAAAACCTTCAGTCTTCAATCTTCGAAAACTGAGAAAATGCAAAAACCCGACTTTAATTGCTTTTCGTGCTCTTTAATATTAATGAGACCAAAGGTTCTCTCGATTGCAAAATGTACATGTACTTGGTTATTCAGCAACTTTGTTTTGCACTTGATAAAAGGGTCTTAGTTTGCTATGTTTCTTGCAACTCGGCTGACTTACGCCAAGCCAATAATGATTGACGTCAAACCAAATATATTTGCAAACTAGAGGAGAGCTAGACAAACTGGTGGACTCATGTACCATTGTTTTGAAAGCATAATTATAGCTAGTATACAAAAACAATGGTTGGTACTTAGGAAGACTTAAAGATATTGCGAATTAAGACGAAACCTCTTCATTGATATACAACAGAATATACCCATCCATAGATTGCAAATAATTTTTTTTATTATTTACCAAAGGAACCAATATCCAATTTCGTGCGCTCTGAATGGCTCTCGTATCTCGCAATATCCATGATTAGTATTTACCAAAGCAACCATTATCCATTTTCGCGCGCTCTGATTGGCTCCCGTATCTAGCAAAGTCCAAGACTATTTTAGTTAATTTTGAGGTGGTAGCCAGTAGGTGCTTTAAACGAAGAACCATTCGAGAAAACACAAGGATAGAGGACAACAAGACTTGGCGTTTTGGTTTTAATGGTTAGGACAAAGATTTTTTCTTTTAAAGGCTGTTTAAAGTCCACAACATTTATGTTCTTCAAAAAACCCTGAAGAATGTAAGCGAAACTCAAATGGAGTGAAGTTTATCCCTATCTTCTGGTAAATACTAAAACAACTATCCCACTCAGGATCGGTGTCTGGCTCTAGATATATGCCTCGACGCTGCGTGTCTCGGTATATATCAACCGCTATTCACCACCCCTTCAGGGTATAATTGTTAAATATTCGGTTTCTCCTGGTTAGCCCTCCTTTGAGTTAGATATAGTCTTTGTTCTTTTAACTTGAGAGCGAGGCTAGCCAAGTAAATTTGAATGTAGCCAGAAGAATATTAAAATCGTTGCCATTTAATAAATGAGAATGGGCTGTACGAAACGATCGATGTTGTGGATTCTTTACCAGACGTTGTCTGCACTCACGTGGAAAGTCAACTCGATTTTCTTCAAGTTAAGATCAGCTTCGGCATGTTCGTTAAAACTTAGAATGCTACCAAAAGTTTGCGAATGGATGGGCATTTTACCACGGCTTAGTTTCGAAGTGTTTTCAGCATTAAGTTTAATTATAATTTTAAGTTTTTTGTTTTCACCTTTTGGTTTATATTCAATATTGTAATTCCTTTGTAATTATTGAATTTTTTTCTTACACCTCTTAACCTTTATATGCATGGCTCTGTAGTTAAGTTTTCCACTCGTCAAAGGTTGTAGTCTGACAACCGAAAGCTTGTATTTTAATAAGATTTTTAACCAGAGAACACTTTTACTTTTTTAATTTAAAAGTTTATGCCTGGTTACGATTCTTCAATTTTTAAAAGTCAAGGTTTTTGTTGAGTATGGCCCCGTTTGCACTTGTATAAAAATCTTCACGAGGCTGTCACCAAAGTTTTCGAAAATTTTGCAGATTGAAAATATTCGTTTGTAGGTTGTGTTTGCATTAGCAAAATTTAGTTCCGGTTCGTTTACTCAAATGTCAAATTATGCACACTCGATCCCACCTACAAGTGTACGTGGACAAATGAACGGGCACCATGTTCCCGCGAACTCTGTTGATTGACACCCCGCCACCGCAAAACAAAAGATTTTAACACCTACAAAAATTTTGAGGCCTCCAGAGCAGGTCACCGGTCTCTTTGAAGATTCGCGGTTCTCCGAAGATAGTGGCAACATTGGTAGGAGCGTTTGCATCTATTAATTGCTCGCGATGATAGATATTTTGTAAAGTAAACAAACTTTTCGCCTAGTGAAAACGGGGCCTATGATGAACACTTATTCTACTTCAATTGAAGTGGGTAGTGGCAGAATATTGTGCGCCAAAGGCGCGAGGTAGATACTCATTAAGCCGCTATCCAACGAAAGAAAGTAGAATAAGTGTTTTAGTATATACCAGGGAAGAAACAAACTTCCATTCAAGAAAACGAAAGAATTTTAAGAAAAAAAACCACTTTCATTACTTGAATAACTGAGCGTTGCGAAGTATGCGATTGTGAGTGGAAAACAATCTGTATATTCCACTGAAGTACCCAGAACTTCATTACAAATATAAAATGTTTTTGACAATAATCTTCTTATTATAATTACCTCACACTGGCTTAAAACATTACAATTGCATAAGGATAAAATGTTCCATATTTTTGATGGATCAATTATGCGTCTCTTCTCTTATCTCTGTATAAATCTTTAGGCTTAAAAAGTTCGAACGGATCAGACCAACACAGTTGCTTAAACCATCCTAGAACATGCTAAAGAAGTTAAAACCGAAGTGGCTGAGAAAACTATGTACACCTTTTATAGCTTGAAAACAGCGGATAAAAATCAAACGTGTCATTGACTTGCCTGGTTACTGCATGTTGACGCTATAGTTTGAAAAACCTCCAATTTCACCATGGGCTGTAGGATACATTGGTTACGAGTTTAATGTAGAGGCAAAAGACCAAACCTTGTAATATTGCTTGAGTTTTCTCAATGTCCGAGCAGCGCCTTGATCTTGATCGTTGCAACCGCCATTTCCATTTCGAAATATTCTTGAAGTTGGCCCCATGCCGTATAAGCCTAAACCATTATAAGAATTCTTTGTCCTGCACAGGCGCTAAAATCTGGAACAGTATCCCTGAAAATCTGAAACAATTTTCTGAAAGTAGATTGAAGAAAAAATTGAACGAACTTTTGTTTCATATTTTACAAAAGCAAAATAGTCATAAAGAAACGTTAATTAAGGAAATGAAAAAAAAAAGTCGGTATAACCTCGCTTTATTTACCATGAGCTTGAGATCTTGTTTGTTATAATTATAAAAATATTTTAAGCTTTCTCCTTTCTTTTTCTGTTATTCAGTTTTTCAATTCGTGTTATATAATGATGTGCAGTCATATGTAAATTTAAACACGTCCATAAACTACCTGCCTCGATTAGCTTCGCTAAACGCAGGTAGTCTCCGATGTAATATTTTTCTGTAATTTATTAAAAGAGTTGTTGTTGTTGTTACTTTCGTTAAACTACATTCATTCTCTGCCCAAACGCTCTATTCAGAGCGCCATTTAACCAAAATTAGGCTAATTTAATTCTGTTCCATTTTCTTCTATAGAAACTTAAACGATAAGTAGAAAAACTCAAACTCGAACTAACCTGAACTAACGATAGATCTGGAACTAATAGAATCAATGATTTCACAAGTCGGACCAAACAAAGTAGGCGTAAATATCACGTTTCTTGGGTAAGGTGTGATGTTTTATTTGTTTTAATATTGCTTTTGTTTATATTTTGATTATAAAGATCGTTCGAGTAAAAAATGTAGCATCATTTCTTTTGCATATTTTTGATGCCGCGTTCACTCAAAACCAACGATGAAATATTTCGATACGGTTCGAGCGGCTGTTGCATATATTTGCAAAAATCTTTAAAGCTTTATCTACATCAAAACTCACCAGGTATGTATTTTTTCAGATGGGACAATTTCTCAATTAACGAGAACTTTTAACTACGCAAGCTCCTAACTGTATTCCAAATGAACGTCCTTTTAATTTCAGAACAATATTTTTAATTTATGTTCGCACAAGGATTACTCGTGACCTTTGCCCCGGTTGACAGCTCGCTTTCGGAAAACTTTTAGGCTTTTTGCCAAGTGTGAAATTTTTCGTTTGATTGTTTCTTCAATGGAACTTTTGTTTTATGTATACGAATCAAACGATGTAAGTTGATTTTTACATAAATCATGGTTGCGGAGAAGCAAAGTACTAAAACAAAAATTCATAAACAAACAAAGATGAATTAGACGTGCTTTGTCTGATAAATATTTTGCAAAATTTATTGACCGAGTTGATATGACCATACAATGCGAATAAACATGGAAATAAATGATTATAGGACGCTGGTATTAAAAACAAACAATGCCAAGAGGATAAAAAGTTCGAACCTTGGGATAAATAAAAAAAAAGTAAAGTGGTGCACTTATATAGCGCCTTTTCCAAATGATTGCTCAAAGGCGCTTTACAATGACCAGTTTACCCCCAGCGGACCGGAAGCATATATAGGCGCCTCAGGCAGCCGCTTCAAAGCGGTCCATGTATGCTGGTACTCATTTACCGACCCCGGAAGGATGGAAAGCTGAGTGGCCTTTAGCGGGAAAGAAGGTCGCCCAAATATTCAACCCTCGACCCCGCCGGGGATCGAACCGGGGACCTCAGGATTGGGAGGCAGAGATCTTACCACTACGTCAACCCCTCTGCTATAAATATAAACACTTTCAATTATCGCTACCGAGAACGAGCAAATGTTTTCCCTTTTGCCGGCTGCTCTTCAGCTGAGGTTGCGATGTTCCTCGACCATCGACCAAACAACAACAGATTTTTCGTGCCAACTTCTTAGAAAAAAAATATTATGTCCAAAACAAAACAGCTCGACCACTCGGTGTTGTTGAGAAAGGAATCCAACAAACTCATTTTCTTCAGATATCCATTTAGCGATCAGTAGCATGCAAAACTTTGTAGGCGTTCAGACATTTTAGCTAAGCAGTTAGTGCTCGCAAAACTGATAATAATGTTAGTTGCTTGCTCTTAAAAGAACATGTTTTAACTTTCTGGCAGTTTAGTTTGTTTAAGTTCTCGGTTCGTACGGTGCTTAGTCTAAAAATGACCTTCACGTGGTACAAAATCTCAATATGTGATTGGCTAACTTTGGGACAACGCCCACTTAGTTCCTACCCTGTTTTAGTTTTAAAATTTGATAATGACGTAACGATTAAAACTTACTGACCGCGCTTCTGTGGCGGCTTATACGGCATGGGGCTAACTTCAAGAATATTTCGAATTGAAAATAACGGTTGCAACGTTCAAGATCGCGGAGGTAATCGGACAAAGAGAAATACTCAAGAAACATTTCAAGGTTTGATCTTTTGCCTCTATATTAAACTTGTAACCAGTGTATCCTACAGCCCGTGATTTCACGATAAAAAGACACGATGATGAAAAGACAACTGAAAAAGCAAGGCCAAAGTGTGGAATCAGATGCATTAATACAGTTGTTGTACAAATCATTGTGATTCAAAAATTTGTAAATTTGGTGACAGAAAATGACTATATTGAAAGTGCTAACAATAGCTAACAGTTTTGAGCTAGCGAGATAAAAAGAACCGTTCAAACGAGATCTTTGATATACATTGCCAGCCAGACAGTTTTCTTTTATGTCTGTCTAGCATTATAAATCAAATGCACTTCTTAACAAGTTATTAGTTGAATGGCTCAGTGTTATAGTGTTTTGCTTGATTACTACTTTAGTGTAATGCAAATATTAGTTTGGAAGTTAATTTCAAACCTCCAACTGTTCAAAAAGAAGTTTTTAATGAGTTCTATTTTAGTTTCATGATATTTTGTAATATTTTGGACCATCTTACAAAGCAACATCAGGGAAAACATTTTATTGTAAATGATTTGAGGGCGGCAAAAGTTTGACGATCATTTTATAGAGAAAAAAGTTACTTATCTATACAACATCATCTGACAGAGACAAAGAGACTTAAAGACTTATGTCGCTCTAACATCATGAGACAGACGGAAGGTATATGAGATAATGCTGATAATGTTGATAATGCTTACAAAGCTATACTTAAAACCGAGACTTTTCAAATGAATTAAACTGGTGAGGGCATTGTTATGGTGATTTTAGTTTTCAAAAGTAATCCTTTATAATAATAGTTACCTGCAGTTGAAACAAACACCGCAGTGCGTTCAATGATTTATTAACGTACCCGTCGAGGAATTAACGTGTAGCGAATTAAGCCCGAATTAAAGAAGACGAAAAAGTATTTTTTACAATAATGCTGATAATGTTTGCAAAGCTATACTTCAATCCGAGACCTTTCACATGAAACAAACTGGTAGGGACATCGCAATGGTGATTTTAGTTTCATAAGTAATCTTTTATAATAATGGTAACATGCAGATGAAAACAAACACCTGCAGTGCGTCCAACGGTTTATTAATGTGTCCGTCGATGACCGTGTAGCGAATTAAGCCCGAATTAAAGAAGACGAAAGAACAACCCACACACCAAAATGCACTGCACTATTTATAAGTTAAGATCATCTCCATTCTAAGCCCATTTCGGTACATTTGGGGGGTTTTCAAGCAGGCATCCCCGCCTCATTCGAACGGGAATCATTGCCTCCTCCTATACGGTCCTCGTCAAAAAAGATCATGGGGCTCTTCGTACGTGGTGATAAGAAGACAAATATTACAGCTACCATTATGGCCCAATCAAATTTTAAATGCGTCATAAAACCTCACTCTTCTTGCTTACATTAAATTAAGTTGAATGCAAATAAACTGACTCTTTTTTTATCTTAACTCACCTGCCGTCTAATTTCCAATCTTGCTGAAGTACAGACAAGATGAACTACTATGGCAACTTACTGTTATCTGACACAGGCTCAACGTCGATTCCACCTAATTGTTTTTGAACGTACAGTGCGTGATAAAGCTTCTCAAATTGTTCTGTGGTTGTTTTTTGACCAAAAATCACCTTCAAAGTGACGAAGATGCCTTCACTCCCGTTTCTGTATAATGCAAAACACTGAACTTTATAAAATACTAAAACTATTGAAATTCATTTCTTGGCAGTTTCACGTGACATTCATGCAAAACTAAGAAGTTAATAATTCAATAACAGCAATCTGTTTTTCCTAGATCTTGCTTCATTTACATTTTTTGTTTCCATCTCTAAAAACACGCAAAAATTGTTTTCGCGTTGACAGCGCAATGGCCGAGCGGTTAGCATGTTCAACTCGTTATTCTGGGCGGGTCGCGAGTTCCTCGTGTCCTCGAGCAAGACACCCCGACTTGGTCCAGTCGACTCCTGGCTCAGCTATACAAACGATTAACAGCTTGTGTTTGGACCTGCCATGGATTAGTGTCCTGTCCAGGGGGATTCAAAGGCTCTCATCCGCTTAACACTACGGAAAACGGAGAGGCTAAGCTAAATCTACCCTTGAGCTTAAGTGGCTCATATTGCCGGCGCTTATCTCCGGTTTCTGTAGTGTTAAGCGGATGAGAGTCTTTGACTCTCCCTGGACAGAGCACTAACCTATCGCAGGTTAGCCCCCAGCAGAACTGGTACTCATTTATACAGCTGAGTCGACTGGAAAAAGTCAGGTAAAGACACAACACAGCGGTCTGATCGGGGCTCAAACTCACGACCCTAGGATTACGAGACGAACACGCTAACTGCTCGGCAACTATATCGCCGATAAACCGGAATGGCCGCCGGCTTAATTAAATGGGCAAACGACTTGAGAATCAATGGATCTCTTGAAGCACATATAAACATTGTTTTCTATAGCGTACTCGTACTTTGTACTGCGATAAAGTAAGAACGGCTCACATAAAACAACAGGTGTAAAAGGGTTTGTTCTTGTTTATCAGATATTTTCTTCAAAATCAGCCTGAAAATGTTCTGAAGGTGTTCTTAATATTGTATGTGTAATGTTTGATTTGTCTCAATCCACTTGTTCCAATCCATATGGGGTTTTTATTGTAATTGGACTTCATTAGGAGGAAAGGTGGAACTCATTGTATATGAAAGGAATTAGCCGTTAACATCGAGTAGAAATGAGTAGTCTTGAGAGTTCTAATTATTAAGGGTATTTGTTATATTCCTAGACTTTCAATCAATAAAATGAGCACTGCGATTGGTCGATTTTTGGTCACGTGCCCTAATCTCAACCGGGATACAATTTCGCAGTTATTGCCCGTGCGCTGAACTCATTACCGAAAAAAGTCTGATGTTCATCGCGCCTCAGTTCTCGGGAAAGCAAAACCAACTGTACACGTTTTCCTGGTGACCATACATTAAGCTTATAATATTGTAACTTGTATCAGTAGATATTTGCAGTTCCTACCTGAGACCTAGAACATGAACTTCTCTAAAGTAAGTGTCGTTCCTGTACAGTCCATTGATCTGTAAGAAAGGGCTGGTGTCACAAGTACTGTTTTAGCCTTCTTAAGTTAGTTCCAATGCCTCCCCCCTCTCCCTTAGATCTACCTTTTAAGACAGCCTGTGTGCCTGAGTATTAGCAGCCGTGGACAGCTGTTTTGGCCTCCTAGATATTGCTAACTAAAAAGGTTCCAGTTCCAAGAGCAAGTAGCATCTTGACAAGTGTACATATCAGTTATGGAAAGTAAAAACCACAAGTGCTGCAAATACCATGGCAAGAGCTTTATAATTATCCAATAAGTGTTACGCTTATAATTACTTTGCTTATCATAAACCCTTTCAGACCAATATCTACATGTAAACTTCTCCTCACATAACCATACAATATAAGACACTTGGTAATGAGAAAATGGGAAACGATCAAACAACTAAAGCTGAAAAGCAAAACCATCCTAAACTGGCAGTTTTGTATTTTAAACTTTTCAGACGGGGGGAGGGGGGGAAGGGGCATTTGACGCCACCCGTGTATTAAAATCCGCCTCGTTTCTAGGCGGTTCAAGATATCATGGCCAAATTTTTTGTGACTTTTTCTCAATTTTACTTGGTAAAACGATGGTTCGTTTTTTATATGGGTACGCTGAACCTTGCATGTTGCCATTGCCTTCATTTTGAGAACCTACGTATTGCTTTCATGTAATTGGTTAAGCTCTACTTACCGCGTTTGTGGAGGCATTTGTGTATTCTATCATGCTTCTGCTCCATGTCTGGTTGACATACAGAAATGTTATTTCGACTAAGAACGCTGTATAACGAGACAAAAAAACGGTGTGAAGAGTATGTACTTAACTAAATAGAGGTTACTGACATGATGGCGCAGTTATATGAGGTTTACCTTTGAGTAGAAAAACGAGATTTCACGAGTGAGCATGCAGAGAACGATACATGAGAAGATTTTAAACTTCATTTACTCGCACCAACGTGTAATTTTCTATTTACTATGTAAATAGAAAATTACCTATGTTAGTCTGGGAACACAGAAGCCAATTAAGGGTCCAGGTCTAGACTGACCAAAGTGGGGTTCGAACCCTAGACAGCCGCATGTAAATCCTGCACCCTTAACACTGAGGCACGCTATGTCATGGAACACTAGACTATAACCAAATGGCGTAGAACAACTGTGTGTATATGTTCGCTTACATTGTTCAAGGGTAGTGACCAACGTCTTTTCACTCGGTATACCAAACCCCATAGTTGTAAGACTTAGTAATCGAATCCTGTAGCTGGTTAACGGCTCAAGTCCATGTATCAAAGCTTCCTTTTTTGTTGAGCTGACTGGCTTGAAGGATACAAGTGAAGGGAAGCTGCTCGGTTGAACAAGGGTATAACGTATTATGAAAGCAATGGCTCTGTACTGTCCCGGGGCAGGAGTCCATTTGACGTGAACCGAAGTTTGATTAACTGCTTCGGCTGTGACATCTGTTGGTGGCTTTCCAGGAACTAAACAATGGCGAAAAGAGGTTAAATATTTTTTTAAATACTGGAAAATTAGGATTGTTTCCTTATACCTTATTTCTCGGGGTTTGTTTTTCGATCCCTTAGCTCCCTTAACTTCTCTTCTGGCCTATTCACATGAATTGATGAACTTTTGAATGTGCAATAAGACTTGTGAATTATATAATAAGACGCGTTCCGAATATTGTTCATTGTTTATGCAAATCAGTTTTTTATACTGTGACGTTTATTGTTTATTAAACTACCTACCTACCTAGACAGACAAAAATACTAGCATGCAGACTGAGAGAAATACCGACAAACAGTCAAACATACAGGTAGATAGTCAGATAGACAGACAATTAAATAGAACGACAGACAGCCGGGCAGTATGATAAGCCGACAGACGGACAGACACTGAAGTAGACCGACCAACCGAGACAGATAGGTAGACAGACAGTTAAATAGACAGACAGACCAATAGACAGCCTAATAGACAGATAAAGAGATATACCAATAGACAGACAGAAAGTCAAAACGACAAACAGATAGACAGGCAGGTTGGCTGACAGAAGACATCTAATTAGTCAGTTTAAAGCAAAGTCACCTACCGTTGTCGAACAACACCTCTATTGGAATGCTGCCAAGGCGTTTGTCTTCATACAAAGCTTTATATAACTGCTGAAAATATCCTGTCCCTCCATATTGTCCGAAAGTGATTGTGAAATTGGCAACCGCGCTGCTGTTAGTACGCCTTTAGAGAAAAAAAATGCAATTGTAGAACATAGCTCTGCAAATGTAAAGCTCTACAAACATGTCTAAGAGAGAGAGAGAGAGAGAGAGAGAGAGAGAGAGAGAGAGACAGACAGACAGCGCGATAAAAAAGAGGCCGGTTTGATTGTTGATGTCTTTCAGGTTGTTTTATGCAGTAGTTTCTATCGTAGAAGTTTTATAAATTACCTAAACTGGTGACAGATAACGCTTCTTAGCTTAGAGGTATCTTCGTACATTGCCAAAACCTGAAACGAAAGAAACGGAAAAGATCAACGGGAAAGAATCAGCTTTGCGGAAAAATAACATAGTGGTGCTTACGTTCTGATTGTCAGCTCTTCATCGGAGCAATATTCTTTCTCCGAAGCTTCAGAACTTTAAAAGAACTTAAGAACTTCCTTCTGCGAAATTTTCACCACAATTCATTAGCTAATATGCTGACAGTATGAGCGTTTGCCATTAATTGCAGAAAGGACAAAGTGCTGATGTCCCTCGAAACGTCAGCTCCAAAAAATCCTTGCATCGAAGATTTTAACCAACACCTGAGGGGGATCCCGACTCTTTGGGACGGGCCAGGTCTTACCTCTCAGGGGTAAATTTTAAGAGCTTAGTACCTCTTACGTTGCTAGAGAAGAAATTTTTATATCTGCATACAGTGCGATGCCATTCAGGGCTTCCTCCGTTACAATTACCGTAACGCACGTAACAGAGACATGAAATCGCGTATCACAACCAGTCAGTGTCTTTGCTTCAATGAATCGGTTGAAATGTTTGTTTATATCTGCACCTCTATTAGTAGAGGTTTAAGGGGTTCCGTTAACGTTTACCGAACATCATGTTCGCCCAAAAATGTTTGGAGGGTCTGTTATCAATTTTGTAGCTGATTAAGTTTTTGCACGATTAACTATTTCAACAATTAAATCTGGTAGGAAGGATTGCCTTTTAAAACTGTGCCTGTTATGTTAAAGTTAAAGATTAATCACTCACATTTTTTCTGATTCTTTGGCATGTGTTGTTAAACGTCTGACTCCCAACAAAAGACAGGTTTCCATGCCAACTGGTGTCTGTTATTATCAACTCTACATTTACTGGCACAGCTGAAATTAAAACAGAAAGTTGGAGATGTTAACTAACATAAAACAATTTTCAAAAATTAGTAGAAAACAATTTTTAATTTTAAAAAATTTTTCATAGAATAGCAGGGTTATTACCGAAGAATATGAATGAATGAAAGAATCAAAACTGATCCTCTAGGGAATTCTGGATACATTTTGGTTGATCACTAGTTCAAATGTCGAATTGAACCGGAAAGCATCTTCATCCAATAATGGAAAAGTAAGTAAGTAAGTAAGTAAGTAAGTAAGTAAGTAAGTAAGTAGTTAGGTAGTAGGTAAGTAGGAAGGTAGATAAGAAAGTAAATAAGTAAATAAGTAAGTAAGTAAGCCTAAGTAAGTAAGTAAGTAAGTAAGTAAGTAAATAAGTAAGTAAGTATGTAAGTAAATAAGTATGTAAGTAAATAAGTAAGTAAGTAAGTAGTTAGGTAGTAGGTAAGTAGGTAGGTAGATAAGTAAGTAAGTAAGTAAATAAGTAAGTAAATAAGTAAGCCTGAGTAAGTAAGTAAGTAAGTAAGTAAGTAAGTAAGTAAGTAAGTAAATAAGTAAGTAGATATGAGGGAGGTAGGTAGGTAGATAGAAAGTAAGTAAATTAATTAGTAAGTCAGTAAGTTATGTAAGTAAATAAAATAATAAATAACAAGCGAGTAGGTATGGAGTCATGAAGTTGCAAAGAAACCTTGCGATAGCTTTCAAGTGAACAGACAAACTAGTTTGCAATTGATAGACGGAGAAATAAGCCTTTATTAACCTCTGTTGTAATATATATTTAAGGGGAGGAAGGTTAATTGCTTATACAAGGGGACTATTTTATTAAAGGAGAATTGGGGCGAATATATATGAGAACTATTATCATTTAATTTCTTACGAAAGTCGAGAGACTGCACTTACTGTCTTCTGGAGTAGCAAAAGAAATTATTTCACTGGGAATTCCAATTCCCGTTGTCAAAATTAAGGCAACCCAGATCGAATAGCGTGTCATGCTCTTCAGTCCTTTTAACGTGGTTTCGGAACTTGTTTTGTTCTCTTTCACTCTGAATACTGAAGTACTGTTCAACTTTGCAACCTTAAAGTTGATTTCAATGCCTATTATTTCATTTGCATCAGTTTGAGTCGGAGATAGAGTCCAAGTTATACGCACTGAACAAGGGCCTATCGGTCGTGCTGTTACATTGAATGGTGGTTTTCCTGGAACTGAAAAAAACGGCAAACATTAAGGCCGCTACACATGAGCCGAATTTTTGTCGCGAAGCTCCTGATTTTTCTATCGCCAATAATTTGTCTGGAAATAAAAGCTGCCACACACGCACCGATTTTTTGTCGTTGGCCGCCATGGCAACGGAGCGCGATTTCGTACCTACACTACTTTCACTGTCGCTCTGCCTGTCAACTTGTGAAGATGGAAACTATTATGATTCGTAATTTCAGTCCATGCTTTTGCTTTCTTGTTTCTATTGCTGTAGTCGTTTGAGGTAATATCGTAGAGACATGGCCTCGCTTGCCACGCTGTAACAAGACGTTCTTTTTCTAAAGTCCTTGTAGCACCATTATTATTCTTATTAAAATGATGTCTTCTGAAAATGAAACTTCCTCACCTCCGCTAATATGGCTGTTGTCGCCATCTTTAACTTTCCCACGTGATGTATTCAGCTCCGTGATTTCAAATCAAGTTCTGTTCCCGACAATTTGTCTGAACCCGCCTCACAATTGTCAATTTTCTTCGGCGTCTTTTTAAAATCAACCATGCACAATTTCCTTTCCTGACAAAAAATCTTTTCTGAAATTTGTCGGGAACTACAACACGTACACGGGCCGGTTTTTGTCGGCATCAAAAAATCGAGTGCTTCGCGACAAAAAATCGGCTCAAGTGCGAGCGGCCTTGAGCAAGCTAGCAATGCACAGTAGCTCCCGTATGCATTCTGAGGAATACTAGACCAATTTTTTTTAAATACCTTTTCACTCTATAGCAATGGCTCCCTCTTTTTATTCAACTAACGAAGTTAAAAAGAATAACGTAGTTTAACAATTATTTTCTACTGAGAGCAAGTTTCCATTACATGTTTTGATTTAGTGGGTAGCTTAGTTTCATTCATCAGTTATAATGATCAGTAATTTAAAACTGATGGAATTTCTTTTTTCAAAAAAATGTAAAAACACCGTTAATTTATAAAGACTGAATAAATATACTCTTTGATAATTACTAAGGGAATGGTAGTTTTCCTGTTATTTTGTTCCAATATCACTCTTTAAATCCCGAGGTCAGTTTAATATTACTTCAAGCGTTTACCTATCGCTTGATTAGACTTTTTAGCCAACTTTCGAGTGCAAACTGATTATAAAGCCTTTTATGACAAGAATATTTCTAAAATCTGTGACAAGATGATTTGTAATTCAAATTATGATCAGTTTTAACTGAAAAGTGCCAAGCGATTGAATTACCTCGCAATATTTTCAATTCTTGAAGCCATTTCTGAAAAGCTGTTCATACATGAATTCATTTTTTTACAAGTTTTTTCAAGGATTAACATGGCGCCAATGAAAATGCTTCAATTCGGGATTTCATGCATATGTAACAAGATAGAACTTCCACACTTTTTACAGAGAAATAATTTCGCTAAGAGTTTATATTTAAGATTATTTGCGAAAGGTAAGCAAATGTTTGTTCTCGGTATGTAGTCGGTAATTTCATTCAATTTTACATACTAGAAAGTTGTATAACCAAAACACAAATGCATAATACTGCAGTGTATATACCAGTATACGTTTTTTGTCAACATGACTTAGATCAAAACTTTTGGTGAATCGATCTGTCATATCATTTGATAACCCGAAACTAAAAGGGCTGTTCCAAATGTACACTTGACTGGGAGTTCTGTAATCGGCTTACTGTCTCGGATTTTGTTGTCTCGACGGTTCCCTGTGCTTAAAAGGCGTGCTTTATAAGCATAAGCTATAAGCTAAGAGCTAGCTGCGAAAAGAAGTTACAGTTTCTTAAGAAACTTGCTCGGGAAGTACTCTATACTGCAAAAGAATTAAAAAAAAACAAAAAAATACTAGCTAAAACGCATGATTTTAGGACGATTTCAGCTAATCACTACTTCATGTGAACATGTAGGACCTAGATTCAAGAATAGGATGTTGCATGTTATAGTCATTAACTTGGAATATTCAAAGCGTTGTTTCGTCGATTTGAACTAAAGTACACATGCATCTTCCTTATCTAGAAAAATTCTCTATTTTGTAATAACAAAATGCGAAGAAAAACTATACCTTGTCCGGCGTGCAGTGCAAAGCATCCGATGAAATGTTTATAAACAACAAGTTTTTAGCAACATTTAAGCTATGTACAATCCTTCCTTCTTTTATCAACTTCTCTTAAGATTTTCTGGCGCCAGTTGTTTTACAAAAGAGAGCTTAACCGTGCATATGTGCTCAACAGAAAATATTTAGTATCAGAAGTACTGAGCGAAAGTCATTATTGTTCATACTTGCAAGCACAAGCAGATTATAGCACTTGGCAGGTTGTTTTTAATGTTAGCATAAATATTTTGCTTTTTAACCGCAAGGAAGGCTTTAGTGAGCGTAAACGATTAACATGATTTTAAGGCAGGTTTCTGCGTTCTCAATATTTGCAAAGCTTAAGTGAAAAAAATCTTGTACTCATTTACAAGGATTAGACGTATAAACTTTGAGCACCAGGAGGAGAAGAAAATTGACTCTTCCCTCCCTCAAAACCATTGAAAAGTTACTAACGTAAACTTAATAATTTCCATATTAGGATTAAAATCATGGTGGCATATTTAAGTAACTTCTGACGTGTTTTTGACATGTGACCGAAAAATATTTAAACAATCTTGTAACGCGGAGAAAAGTTAGTTTTTACAAGCAAAAAAGAAAATTTAACAGAGAAAAAAACGTTTTTGACCCTATTATCTTTTAAACTGTCCTCTGCAGAAGAAGACGTTTAAAGGTTAGAGGGTCTAAATCAACAGATCTAGCTAGAATAACGACTCAAAACGGATATAGGCCTTTAATAATAATAATAATAATAATAATAATAATAACCTTTATTTAAGTGTCAAAGCTAAAATAGCAGTAGCAGAACCACTAAATGGGGACACTATATAAAAAAAATAAATGAATATATAAATAAATATCAATATAAATATAAATATAAAAGTATTAAAAAACCTATTATAAATAAGCTATATACACTATGTACAAAATAAAATAAAACTATATTTAAAGCAATAATCGCTATTATGGATACAAACCAGAAAGGAATGAATGGGCGGCCTCGTCTGCCAATTACGGCCCAACATTTCAAGCGTTGGCTGCTATATGCTATTTAACTTGCTCTTATTCGGACTGAATCTGGCGATATCAGTCGTCACTTGAGTTGTAATTCTCAAACTGAGATAATGGTTTTTGAATTGAGTTGGTTTGTTGCTAAAACAGTTGTCAATTAAATTGGAACTATAAATAATTTGTCATGGTGACTATTACATTTTTCTCCTTTAATTTCTATTACTTATTAAAAGTTGGTCAGTTCTTTTAATTTGAGTATGAACCTCCTGTTGTGATTTGTTTTTGCATAGTAAAAATAACGCTTATGGGTTTATCTTGAATCAAAACGTCCCTTTATTTTCAGAAAAAAAGAATAAAAACACAAACACGAAAAAAATGGCCTCTTTTTAAATATTTTAGTGCAATCCGAAACTAGTGTGTAAAGTGTTACTGTTATATTTTTTTTAATTTGTCAGTTTTCTGGGCTGATCATGTTTAACATAAGATTTTGTTGTGTAAAGTTATACGTTTTTAAACTCCATTTTTGACACTAGTTAGACTTGATCGACGACTTGCAAATTCGTCTTTTTTCTTCGTTTTGTCTTGTTTTTATTCAACTTACTGCTTAATCTTTTTGTAAGTTTCCATTTACCCCTAAACACTTCCTTATCTATAGGAATTAGTGAAAAGAACATGACAAACCTTTTACCGATTGAATCAACCTGTGAATAACACTATCAAAAGAATAGCCAAATAGTTGTTATACTCAAAATGTGACAGTTTAAAATTGTAAAGAAAAATTTTAAAGCCGTTGGAAAAGCTTACTGATCATGTTGATAATATATTTTGATGTCTGACCAAGATAATCAAATTCTGCAATATGAATCATTTTGATAGTATACCTACGTAAAAAGGTTTACCCTTTCGTCCCACCAAAAAGCACAAGTCTCATTGATAAATTCTCGTGAGTCTGACACTTTTCCCTTTATCTAAGGAGAAGTAAGAGGTTGATAAACAAGCTGGTATTGAAAATATTGTCGGTAAAATGTCAAACTTGTCGATAGTCGAACCTTTTTTCCAAGATTAAAAAACTTAAAAATCCTTTTCAACTTTCAACTTTATTTGGAAAATAAATCGGGATATACTGCACTCTTTTTAAATACAAGGTCAAGAATACCACCATAACATGATATATTTTTGTCCGAGATTGGTATTCCTGTTTTCTGCTCTTTTAAGCTGAAAATATTTTTACGAATATTCGTATATATTAGGGTAAAATACTTCAGTTCTATAAAACGGAGTGCATGCATATTATTGTATCTTGTCACTTGGCACTTAATATCGCTAACTTTGCAGCCAGAGAGGTTAACATTTCGCACCAGAACGTATAATAAAGTTAGTTTCACCACGCAAAATACGTTTTTAAAATACTGTTCAGTCTTGAAGACATTCTTAATAGATTCTTGAAATCTCGGTATTTCTATTCCAATGTTACCATAAGAGACATTCTCGTTTACGGTATTGTTTGTTGAGGACTGGCTTGAAGTTTAAGTTCTCTATGTCTTATAATCCTTCGGTGTAAGAAGTGCAGTCTTTAATGAATTCGATAAGAATGGCTACACAGCTTGATTTAAAAGGAGTTAAAAGCTGTTTTGTAGAAACTATATTTTACCTTACAGTTTTACTGACGTTTCGGTGTTGTTTCAATTCTCCCTCAGTGTGAAATAACTGATTTGTAAATTATTTGCCCACCCAAACAACTCGGTCGTGAGAACTTTTTGTGAAACAGTCACAGTTTAATAACAAATTTTGACTTACTGTTGTCGGCCGTTATTTTGATTTCCAGGTCGCAAAGTTTCCTTGTTTTGAATAAGGCAATATAAAGTGGCTGGAGCTGTTTTGCGGTGACATTGCCATAAAATACAATAACAAGATCTCCTTCGATGTGGCCTTCAAAGTATCTTAAATTTAAATATAAAAATCCTGGTTAAGTTTTAAGTTTTTTGCGGAAGCGGGTAATTTTGTTTGTTTTTGCGATATTAACATGAAACAATTTGATATCAGGTTTTAATTACTTTATCTTTTTTGTAAACCGATCGAGCAAATGATACTCGCTCGAAGTCAAAAACAAAACGTGATATTTTGAATCCTTAAGCATTTTTTCCTACTTCATGCTGTGTATTAATTTTAACATTTCACAAACAAACTTGGCGTGTTTTGTAGAGCAATTTGTCAAGGTAACTGTATTATTCACCAGTTTTTCTTCTGGTCTTCCTTTCCTAAATAATCATCAAACGAAACTAGGTCCTAACGGCAGAAAAAAATCTGTTTCTTTTGCGCCATCTGAAAGGGAGCTTTTCGCCGTTTGCTGTTTGCATTGTCAGCAACCCAACTTCAGACACTCTGCGTGAGAAGAACATAACGACTAAATATCACCGACAGCTGACAGAATATTGATACGAAATAAAATCTACGGATGAACCCTTGAAAATGTTTTCTTCCCATACTCGTGACTATAAAAAAGAAAGACAGAGAAAAGTTCAGAAAACTTGTGTTATCGACTCTTAAAACTTTTTGAGCCATTTCCAAGAAATCAGAAAGTTATCATTCTAGAAGAGTGTTTGAAGCTCTCTCTTTTGCCCATTTAGTAGTGTAGCTTAATAGCTTAGATTGAGTTAGTAAGCAAGTTAAGAAATGGTTTGGCTTGGAATCTTGAGTTTTAGTAGTAGTTCTTTATATATCGAGACTAAGGGATCTGTTAGTGAAACAATTATGTGTGTCATGAGTTGATTTATATACAAATTTTCTAAAAAGTTTGTTTTGATTTGTATCTTTTTAATTTTTTTCGTGTATTTTGAGCTAATATGATGACCTGGTTATCAGGATAGCTCAAAACACCCAGATTTCAATGTGTTAGGCAGCAACACAGGAAAGTAATAACAGAAACCGTTACCACTGATTCGTAAATATCCTCTTAGTTGTCTTTTCACCAACAATGAAAATAATTAAACAACAGACCGTTTCATGCAGAAACGGCGTTAATTTTGATATTCTTTTATGTGAATTCAAAATAGCTGTCTAGTCTTGCTTTGGGTAAAATGCTCTTTTGAAACTTTAACTCAAGAACGACGCTTGCTAGGATATCCAAAAATATTAAAATCGCCGCCGTTTTTGAAAAAAGTCTATAGGTTATAACTGCATTGTACCTAAAGTCGTGAACTATCACCTCTGGATCGCCTCCAATTCCATGCAGCATCTCGCCTACCTAAAGGTAGCGTACAGATAGCACAACAGCCATTATTCATTCATTATACCATCCATCACCGGCCAAATAACATAGCAACAAAACTGAAAAGATACCCAACCTAAAATAAAATGTAAGACTTTTATAACAGCAATCGAGTTTTTATCAATTTGCAATATACCTTCTCTTTTAATTTTGTAATTCAAAATTGAGCTAAAGTTTGATGGTTTGATGTTATTTATTGCACTGACTTAAACTAGTAGCAACAACATTGAAAGTTAGTGGGGAGGGGCAGTTCAAACGATTTCTCCTAGCTGGCAGTAGGCCCCTCGTTTATTTTTAAGAATACAGAGACATTTACGTTAAAAAATGATTCAACTTACACAGTACTCGAGTTTCCCTGCCAAAGTTCGGAAAACAGTAGAACTTTTGTTTTCCAAGCCTTCCTGCCATAATTCGTTGGTTAAACGAAATGTCAGATTTATGGCTTTGCGAGCAATTGCTGTCAACAAAAAAAGATGCAAAATAATTTAGTTTTCTCTTGGTACCCCGGTTAGTGCTCATACATAATACAATGTTTTGTTGAAAATAGGTTATTGCAGTAGACTACGCCCCGGCCCCCCTTCTCCCTCCCCCTAAGTAAATCCTATCCTATGGCCGAAGAGGCTTATGAGCCGACGTTTACTCTGATTTCCGTATGTAGTGTTTAGTGAGCGGAAGCTGCAACGAAAACGGCCACGCCGACAGCGACGGCAGAGAACTATTTAGGTGATTAATAAGTGTAATAAATTTGTTTGGTGCCTCAGCGTTTTAAGTTTCGGTCTCGGGTTTCTCGTGTCGCAACGACTTGGTCTTAACCAGATTATTGATTGCCTTCCAAAGGCGCGAGCTCGGATTTCAAAAAGCTATGGCCGTCTCAGCATCCCGGACAGGAGTTTATTAAATCCCCTTACAGTGATGCACTAACATTAGTACTGCTACTCTAATATTAAGGTCCTCAGACAGGCACGTTGTTACTGGATTTGACGATCAGGAAACACGATATGCAAAAGCAAAAAATAGGAACGTAAAACTAAGACTTTGAGTAGATAAAAGTGCTAAAATGTATTGTAAACAAAGTAAAAAATTACAAATGTCAAGAGGATAGAAAATTAATGCTTACAACTTTTTGAGGAAGAACGGGAAAGTTTTTTCAAAATGTTCTCCACTGTGTTTGATTGCTAAAACAAAAAGGGTGCAAACTTATTTTCTACTCGGCACGATGGCAGAGTTGAATTATTGACATGCAGAAAAGCGAGTCTGCAATGTCCTACGACTACGTGACAATTTAAACCTCAGAAAATCTTAGTGACAGTTTACGGACAGCTTGACAGTTTATGGTAATTTTATGTGGACAGTTAATGGACAATTACGGACAGTTTGTGGACTAACTCATAACATCAAGCTATGTTATACCAATAGGTCATATCGGTATAACACTCGCCTCATGGAACCTTAAGGTGTAATACATTTTGACCCTTAATGGGTTGTACTCTGCACATTCCACATTTTTTTTTATTATGTAAAATTTCCTTTTCCTGTTTAACTGTGGAAATAAACTCAAACTGTCAAACTGTTAACATGTTTTTAAAATTTTGCTAAAAATTGTTTTTAATTCAAGGAAACTGAGTAGGACCCTTAGCTAGTAAATTTTAAAAGGGGACCTTACGGTGTAGCTGGAGTACTAGTTCCCCTCGAAGGAGGGGGGGGGGGGTGTACTCTGAGATCAAAAAGGTAGGGATGACCGTCGGAAAAGTCCCCAAACACCCTAAAAAATACCAAGGGATAAAAATTTTCTATCCTACAAACTACCTCTCGGTTTTAATATTACTCTTAAAATATACCAGTTGAAAGCTGAAGTTTTTCCCTCGGGTAGCTAGCGGTACGGCGCTAAGTCCCCTCGTGTTGTGCTGAACGTGATATGCAAGGCGCGCGCGTAATAGAACGTTCGCCAAAGGACGTCTTTTAAAGCTTCTTATCAGTACGCACGTTTGCTAAAACACGGAACTACAAGCAGTCCAGTAGCTTGGCGTTTCTTAAACCCTGAAAAACATCAGGCTATTGGTTTAACACCGGATTGGATATATTTTGATATCCTCTAAAAAATACCGCACTGGAAATTTTTACCCCCTAAAAAAACGACGGTCACATCTACATCCCAATATAGGGATCACCTCCCCCCCCCCCCCTCTTTCCACCGGGGCTAGTTCACATTTGCTTAAGCCACGCACTAGAATGGTTTCTAAATGTATGGCGTTAACCTTACTTTGCATGAAGCTTTTGGTTCGTACGGTTCGAGTTTTGCTTTGAGCTCCAAACCCCCAAGGAGTGATACCAACCACTGTTACATTGTAACTGCATAAAGGTGATAAATTCTCCATCCTGACGTTCCTCATAGTTTTATTCACGAATATACTTTTATATTGGTTATTGCTGTCAAATAGACTATACGTCAACCGTGTACCAAGGACGTTTGGCTCATCTGCAGCTGCGTAACCCCACGAAACAGTTAAACTGGACAAACTTAAAACCGTCACATTTGTAATTTCAGGTGGTTTTCCTGTAACTAAAAAGAAAGAGAAAATAATCTCCGACAAGGTTACTATTTCTATAGCGATTACTAGTTTAGCAACTTTATCTGAGAAAGAATTAGGGATCTTAAGGACTTGTGTTAGTTACGTTGAGTTGAGCATTTGTCAGTTAAACTTACATGTTAGGACTGACACAACAAAGTCAGTGTCGACATTTCCTTCACTATCAGTCTACCAATTAAAGGAACTCTATTTTTTTCTTCTCCTATTTTCTTAGCCGTCGAGTGTTGTAAAATGTAATTTCTGGCGAATGAGTGACCTTAGGAACGAATTAAACAGAAATTGATATTTCTGCGGTACGGTGCCAACAGTAGAGACTGGGTGCGAAATAGAAGGAGTGTATTGTGGGTAATAGTTGAGTATATAAAACGAATAGAGGACGTGTTGAGTCAATCTAGGCTCTGACTCATGAA